>VZSV01000049.1:3224029-3244816 GCA_013398735.1 Nothocercus julius | reverse complement strand
GAAAGAATTACATTAAGGAAATGTATCCCAAAGCTTCTCTCATTTTTTCTTCTTTTCTCTTTTTCTTTCTTTCTTTCTTTTTTTCTTTCTTCTTTTCTCTTCTTTTCTCTTCTCTTCTCTTTTCTTCTCTTTTCTTCTCTTTTCTTTTCTTTTCTTCTTTCTTCTCTTTTCTTTTCTTTTCTTTTCTTTTCTTTTCTTTTCTTTTCTTTTCTTTTCTTTTCTTTTCTTTTCTTTTCATTTCTTTTCTTTTCTTTTCTTTTCTCTGAATCTCTTGACCTGGGAAGATAATATCCCTCTTGGTTGGTCTAAGGAGTTCAGGCCCTTAGATAGTTTCTTGTCAACTTTCCCTATATCAACCTTGGCATAAACTTCTCTCTGCAGAAGATAATATGTTTTCTGCTGAGGTTTGGGCCTGGTGGGCAGGACCTGGTGACCTTGTCCCAGGACCATAATGTCTGATTTTCTCCCGGAAAAAGAATTGTGGAAATCAGCCTTGGCCAGCAGGTCCCCACATCTGAGTCTCTGCATGCAGGCACTTCCCAGGCGCACGGTTTGTCTTTGGAAGGTTTTCAGAGCTGATCCATTCTGAAAAAGCAGCAGTTATCTCACTGCATGAATCAGGCTGCTCTTCGCTTCCAACTTAGTAGGTTGTCTGGTCATCTGCTGTCAAAACGATATTGTTCTGGAGAGGTAAAAAGTATGTTTGGCAATTGCTGTCTGAATTCTAAATATTAAATGAGTCCCTAAAAGCAATACAGATGAAATGTCCAACAACCTAGCTCTGTTTTATTTAAAAGTCAGTTAAGGAAAGAAAATGGTTTAATAGTTGATTTTAGGAGGAACATGTGAAGTCACCACAGAAATATCTACCCTTGAAATATCTAGCTTTGAGTGCATTGAAGTATCTGCATATTTGAAAACACTTCACGAGGAAGGAAAAAGCCAAGGCACGTAGAAAGGGGATGGAGGAGGGGATTAGAGTTGCTAGACCTACAGGCTTGAGCTGAAAATGTATTTTCTGGCAGATATTGCCAAAGTTGAGAGTAGTCTAACTACAAGAATTAAACTAAACGTAGACCAGGAATCATATCTTTGTTCAGTTCCTGCTTCTAGAAGCACTGAGTGACTCACCACATGGGTCCATCCCTCGATTTTCTACCTCTTTGCCTCTGTTTCCCCAGCTGTAAAATGGAGCTCTTCTATCTAGCCCACCATTTGACGACATTTCATAATTTGCTTTACTTATAAGACATTTGTATTTATATCATGGACATAAAAGGAAACTTCTGTTATTAATAAAGACAGAATCCTTTAACTATTTTACCTTTTTATTTATCTTAATGTAAAAATAATAAAAATAAATAAAATAATAAAAACTCCAGGAGTATAAAGTAGCAGCTAGGAAACAAGCTAGTCCTTGTTTATGGTGTTGGATAAGCAAGAGTGTGATACACTGCCAGGAATAACACTGTTGAGCTGCCTGGACCAGATCACTTGCCCTGCCTTGCCCCACTTTTTATCTCCTCATAACTCATGTTTAATCCACCTGATTGATGGTACTTTACAGATGTCAAGCAAAGTCATGGCCCTGGCCTTCAGAGGGAGCCCACTTCTGTGTCAACCGTCATGAAGATAAACAGTAGAATAAACACAGTAGAGGTAGATATCCTTGATCCTGTTAGGCCTCTGCTAAATGCTTTTTCACAGCAAAAATGTGTACATAACCCAAGGTTTCATTGAGATGCCCCACCAACACTGGCTTATTCAAATTTCATTCAAAAAGAAAGGGAAAGTTAGGAGTAATTTTAGATAATGTTAGGAATTTTGCTTGGAAAAAGGCTTCCAGATCCAGGCCACAAATTTGCTTTAAAGAGTTGTGTCTCTATATTTCTGTTCTAAGAGTCTGAGGGAAAGTTTTTGCTTGTTTGTTATTTGTTTTTTCCTCTAAGAAGTTTCTTATACTCACAGCTAGTCAGCATTGATGAAAAGGCCAGTCCTGCAAACATAGCTGGGTTAAACTGCCCCCGTCTCCTGGTGAATTTAACATGCTCCTGGGCTTCAAAATCTAATTTTTCATAATACGTATTATTAGGGTGAAAATTTTGAGATTGTGAAGGGCCTATGTTTGAACAGGAAATGAGGAGGGGAGAAAGAGAGAGAAAAGACATCTGCTGCAGTGTGTAAAGAAGTCATAGCTGCATGCAGGCATGTGTGAGATCAAGAGATACTTTAAAGTATTTACAAAATTGCAAAACAATCCCTGGCGGAGCTTTAGAAATATTTGATTTGCCAACACTGAGATTCCAATTCATTCTTTGCCAAGAGCCGGGAGCATTCACATCCAGTAATCCCCCCAAATGGCATCTTTCTTTCTTAAACACCCCATCATTATTGCTTGCATTGTTTGTTGGTTTGTAGGGCATCATAATAGCTTGAAATCAGAGATTAGATTGGGAAAGCAATTTGGCAACATTTCCTCTCTGCTTGGTATTAACTTCATTCCTAGACAAGGTGCTCTAAATGATATCTTTGATATTTGTGATATTTATGAAGATCTTCTAATGAAAAACAATTTCTAAGTATGTCATTTGCTGCTTTTACACCCTTTCTCCTCCCTGGAAAAAAAAAAAAAAAAAAGAAGAAAATGAGATTGAATGCTGAGAAAAATTATACTGTTCAGTGATCTTGGGAGGAAGGAGAAGGAAGAGAGTTTTCCTTGAAAAAAAAAAAGTCCCAATTATTGTTCCATTTGAGTCTGCAGCTGTGAGATGACAACAACCTAGCTATTCAAAGGTCATGGCAAAGCACTTAAGTTATGATAAGGCAATGCCAAAGTGGACTAAAGAGCAGGATACCATACAGAGATCATGGGTTATATAATTAAGTTACAGTCAAAATAATAAGCATATTCTCATTTACAAAAGAATCTGAAAGCTACTGTAAATATGGAGGTGTCTATTTCTATATAGTTTGGCCTGCTTCAGATTTTAGTTATATCTATATTAATAAATTAGGCAACACTATGGAATTATTGTTCATATTGTTAAGCAACAGCCAAATAAGAATAAAGACAAGTTCCTGGCTATATTTTGATATTGGCCAAACAATTCCTGATCACGGCTGAGGCATTGGCATGGGCCAGAGACAATCCCAAAAGGCAGAAGTTTACAGCCATCCTGTCTTGGATACTAGGAGAGTTTATAATATAGATGAAGGCTTCTCCATGCCAGTTGGCCTCTGTACCAGAGAATAGTCCCAGATTTTTATTTACCGTAATAAAATATTTAATTTACTAGTGTAGATACAGCCTTTGTGTCTCTGATTCCAGTAGAGCTGTTCCCAAATTAGACTGGTGGAAAATCTCACTGAGGACCAATGCATTATTATTATTGTTTTTTAGCAATAGATGTAATGATCAAAACCAATTTACAGCTCTTGTTGTTGTTTGTTTTAAAAAAAGTTTAAATACATTTGTTTCCAAACTGAACAATTATTGAGGCTGCTTCTTATCTCGTAGTGAAATGTTTTAATTCTATCCTTGAAATAAAAATATACAAATAAGTTCATAAACTGGGCCAAATGGAAATTGCTGTGTTGGCCTCATACCCATTTATAAAATACAAGCGCAGTCTAGAAAAGGCAAGGAAAGGTGATGGCTGAGAATGAGACACAGACTGCTAATATGAAAGTAATTAAAATGATACTTCAGGTCAGTCTGGAATGTTTCTTACTGTGCAGTCCTGCAGGAGAAAACATTGGCCTGACCCCAAGCCCAAAGCTGGCATCATGACCAGTGCTTTTATCATTTTTCCCTTGATTACAAAATCCTGGAGCTGGGTACATGGTCTATACCTTCCTTCTTTTTTCGTGAAACATCTGCCAGCTCTGATATGGATCAGCTAATGAGCATGAAAAGCATGAAACAGGAGAGCCAAAGTCACGTTAGCCTTAGGACAGGCTCTTGACTACATATCCATGACCCTGACTAACACCCCTTGACTGTGCACTTACGTAGAGCCCTCCTGTCAAGAGCAGCTTTGCGCTCTTGCGATAGGAGCATGCTATCAGGGTTGTCCCACCTCGTGCTTTCCTGCAGCAATGCCAGGGTCCCACACATCTAAAGCGAGATGAGCGTGTTAGAGCTGAAACTGGAGACCCTGCAGTCTGGGGTAAAACCTTCCCACCTTCCCTCTCTAGATGTTGCAACCTGGGAGTGCAGATCAGACTGGAGTTATGATGCTATCCTGACCAGGACAGTGGGTGTGAGGTTGGGTGAGGGTGGCATCCCAGTAGAAATTAGCTCTACAAGCAGCATTATTGTCTCATAAATTCTCCCCCTCACACATTTTTCCACCGTGGAGGATTGTAAGGAGCACAAACAGTGCCCTGGAGCTCTCAAAAGCTAAAATAAACAGGTAGAAGCTGGAAACATTGGGAAATATGAGGAACTGATATGAGAGAGTAGGATCATAGAGATGTGGAGAGAGGAAAGAAAATCTGCTACTTAATTAGATTCATCCCCAAACAAGGGCCCAATCAACTGACCTGCTGACTTCTGACTTTTTTTTTTTTTTCTATATATATATAAGGTTGTTCAGCACCAGAATATCTAAATGCCTTGCTATTGTCCTCTGATAGAACAAGTAAATGAATGCTCTTTTGTTCATGTCAGAGCACTGCATCCCCAATACATCTACGAGCAAGTGGCTAAAGACACCAAACCTGTTCTCAAACGAAGGGCAAAGCCAAGGAGGAGCACTGAGCTGCCTGCCAATTGCCCTCAGAGCAAGTGGGAATTGCAGATGCCCCCTCCTCTAGGTCTGAGTTACCACTTGTGGGGTGCATTTGCCATAGCAAGAGTTTGCACACATGCGTGCATGCCCACAAAGAGGGTAAGGGTGATATTTACCCATACACATACCTGGCTTTTTTAGAGGCATCTCAGGCAGCATTGAGGTTGAAATAATTTTGAGGATTCACTGCCTGCTGTTGCCCATGAGAGTGTGGTGAGTTACAAATCAGCTGGCTTATTTTCCTCCCCCTCTAGCATCATTTTGGGGGTTGCCTTCAGCCTGCTGGGCCTACCTTGGAAGGAGGAGGTTTCTCTTTAACTTCTGTTGCCATTAAAGCAGTTGCATTTTGCAAGGTATTTGTTTACATCAGTCTTCTCCGTTCATTCCTCTCCCGGGAGCCATTAATTTATCTGCTTTGGTTTCTGTCAACAGGAGTTGACAGGGCGAGTTACGGGTTAACTGCTCTGTTTCGAGCAAGTGGCAGGTGCTGGTATCACTCAGACTAAATGAAAATATAAATATCTCCTTACCTACCCAAGAAATCAGCTTAAATTTACAGACCCTGATGTTTTAGGTTCAACTTGCTTTTAAGCCTGATGGCTTAACACAGTATTGACCAAGCTTAGTGACAGCTTGAAGGCCAGGCTGCCCCAGACCCAGGTAAATGTAAGCATGGAATGACATTTTCAGAATTGACTGAATAATAGCGAATGTTACGCTTATAATGCTAGGAAGAAGCCAAATTTCAGAGAAGTATCTGCGCCATCAAAAAAGCCACTTGAACATGCTCAAGGGGATCCTTTGCAAACCAGAGGCTCCTGAGGTTACCAGCTACATCCAGCCCGTGTGCGTTGTTACTCGGCTCTGATTAGGGTCATTGGGGGTCACTCTGGGAAAATTTCCAAAAGAGTCCAATTTCTTAATTTTATTCATTTCCATCCTCACTGCTAACGATTTGAAGACTGAAAGATGATACAGGGCAGCCCAGACCATAAATGTGAACATTAAAAAAGTTTTATAGAGGGAGCTCAGGTCAGAAAAGCGCTCCCTTCCCCAAGTGAAATGAATGGAAATTCTTCCATGTAATTTAATGGACTTTGAATCAGATGCAGAAGACATTACTGGTGTAAACCCTAATGCCAGCTGGGAAGCGACACAAGAAATTCACCCCACACCAACCAGAAATATAGCACAAAAGTCATGTTTTGCAGGATATCTTAAAGATAGCTTACACATAGCATGTTTTACCAAACAGAGAGCTCTGAGGCTGTGGGGGAGGTCTACTCTTTTTTTTTTTTTTTACATTCCTTTCTCCTATATGGGATACCAGTAGTTGCTACAGAAATAAAGGGAAAGGAAAAGAGGGGAAAGAAAATGCTGCCTGCCTGCATGTTTGACTCTCTTGTTTTCAACAATTTTAAGCTTTTCTTCCAAATAGTGCAGTAAAGGTATTATAAAAAGAATAAGGGATGAGCAGAAATTCCAAATAAAATCAGAAAGAATAAGTTCTCTAAGGAACAAAAAATGGTTGAAGTGTAGACATGAAGCAGAGGGGCATTTTTCACAAAGTGGCGGCAGCTGTCTTGGCAGAATTTGAGCAAAATTATCTCTAAAAGTTGCAAAATGTAAGTCTGATCATGGGTAGCAGGAGCAAGAATTGGAAAAGATGTATTAGAAGAGCTAAGAGAAATCCCCTGTTGTATCGCTTGAAAAAAAGACTGGAAATGCTAACTTTAGATCTGGTGAGTTATTGAATGCTATGACTGTAAAAAGAAACAGTTCCACCTTACCATTTAGATGCTGGCAAAGAGGTTCCCACACTGCTTTTCTTCCTGAGTCGGTTTATTGCCCTTTTTCTTATAAAAACACACCTTAAGAACAGATTGATTTTAATCTAGCCCAATGAATCTGGCCCAATAAATTGGTCTAGGTTAAAAAAAAAATAAAATAAAAAGGAAAATGTAAAGATTTGGCAGATAAGGGCTCTTTTTAATTCCAGACCATTTCCCACATTGAATTTATGGTGCAGTTCTACAAACAGCAGCATCAGTATCCCAGGGAGGCAGCAAACAGCAGGGTGGCTGAGCCCTAGCAGGAGAGACCATCTCACGCTGGGTTTGTCCTCAGAAACACTGTAACGTTGACTGGCTTCTTCACTGAGACTGAACTTTGGTAAAAACAAACTTATGCTTAAAGTATTCTTGACAATTGGATTGCCTGGGGATTTCTACATCCAGCAGATTTAAGCATTGATCCAGCTTCACTCAGACAGTGGTATGTAGAAATAGAGATTTTGGCTTCAGAAGCTCATGTCTGAGGATGTTGCTGTCTACTCTGTCTCTATATGTACCACTTCTTCTTTACAGATATAATGACTAGGTAATGAATTAACATTTGTAAACTGCTTTGAAAATTTTGAGCATTAAACATAGTTTTTTATTAACTCATATCCCGGTAACGTTACTTCATTCATACAAATTACATTTTTAATTGCATTATGCACTGTGATTTTAAAACATGGAAAGTGGTTGGATCCTTGTTGTTTATCATTCTCCTCTGCAAGAGTTTGCCAAGGTAGGAAGGAAATTGGGTCAAGAACTTCTTGCAAAAAATCGGATAAGTACTTTACTTTCAGGTCCTTTTATGTCTGTGATTCTGACAAGGCAAATCAGTAGCATGCCATGACTCTGAATCCATCCTGAAGCTGTATGATCTCACCTAATAATTTTCTTATTCGACTCTCAGGCTCCCTTGGTCATCTTCCTAATAGTGATATAGGTCTCATAGATAATTTATTGAAATGACATGCTTAAAAGCATCAAACAAGACCCTTAACTTGGCTGTGAAACCGCAGTGAATGTTTATATCTGATTTTCATATAATGGGCCTGAAAGGTTAAATGCCTTGTCTGAGATCACACAATAAATTAGTGGTACAGCTAGACCTAAGAGAAACTAGTGCTCTTTCCCAGATTCTTGCTCCTCAGCAATAGACACAACTATTTCTGTATCTCAGGAGCAATTGCATGGTTCAAAATGAAGATGGCTTACTATCTGCTTAAACCCAGGGCCCTGCTCTCTTAAATTCTCTTGTCTTGTGGCCTTGAGCAATGTCAGAAATATGTGATACTATGCAGAGATAGTGGCATGATGATAAGCATCCAGCCTTCACTTTACTCTTCCTTTTTTTCTCATTTTCTAGTGGAGACAGAAAGTGGTCTTATGACTTCAGCTCAAAATTTGTGATTTAGAGATGTCCAGTGAATCGGACTGTGCATGTTTTCCAGGAGGTGCCTTGCTATGTATCAGCTAAATGTCGGAGAGCCCGGAACTTAGTCTTGTTTATTTGTCTTTTACCTTATAAGATATATAATAGATTTTGATTGTGGCATCTATTTGAAACAAATAGTAATATTTAACATTAATATAGCGCTTTCTGCTTTATAAGCATTGCTCAAACACTAACTAATTACTCTTTGGTTTAGGGTAAATTAATGTGATTGTATTCCACTTTGCACTCTATTTGCATCTTTTGTTGACTGAGTCAACAAAACTGCTAGTTCAATTACTTCTAATATACAGTCTAACTAGTCATTAAAGAGATGGCTAGAGAGGCATTTGCAACTCCAGTTGCCTTCTCTCCTCCTCACCCACTTCCTTCTGCTTTTTCATTTCATTCTTGGAAATATTTACTAAATATTCTTTCTGTCCCTTTGGTTAAATTATACAAACTTCTCATTCATCATAAGAATGATTTAAGAAGTCACTCTGTTTTGCCACAGTCATTACTTTGCCGCTTAGTCATTAAATTAGTGATATCAGTATCAACAGCCTGGACTTCAGTTTCCAGTCTGGACTTGGATAAATCATTTATCTATCATTATTATCTACAGGAAATTTGGCTTTCATGAAGATTGACATAGAATCAATGAACTCCATCAAACAAGCTCATAAAGTAACACAGGAGCTGGGGTTTGTGCAGTCTTTGCTACTGACCTCCCGTGGGACCTTTTCCAGGTCACCTCCCATCTGTGTGTTTGTTCTACTTATAATATGGGACACATGCAAACGTAGCTCCTTGACAATTTACTGGGCTAAGTCATTAAGCTATGACAATCATACAGCAGCCTGATTGAATGAAAAACTCTCTGGTGTAAATTTTACCTTCTGATTTTTTTACTTTTTTTTTTTTTTTAACTTAAAGTAGAAACAAACCCTGATTATACTCTTTGGGCTATATAACTTTGGGCTAGTAGGAAAGCAGAATTTTGAAATTAAACACAATAAATTATATTTTCACTTGAGACATATTATTATTCATCACTAATTTTTCAAGCCCTTCCCTAAATGCTTCTTGCAGTCCTGCAGCACTGATGCATCTGGAAGGGCTAATCTGCACACCTATGCCCTGGACACGTCAGTTTGGGCTGTGCTGCAGCCAAACCATCAAGTTTTAAGTCCTCTTGCGAGAAAGTAGTTTGTGTTGAGTAGGCAGTGCTTTGTGGAGAATTTTGATAGAGTTCTTGCTTAGCAAGGATTGCAACTACTTAAAAACCCTCGTTAGAGGTGACACCTCTTCTCATTATTCTAATAGGGGAATTCTCTTTAAGAAAAAAAATAGACATCATTTTCTAATTCTAATTTTGTATTTTTCTCCTTTCATTTTTCTCCTGTAGACATTTTACCTAACAAAAATATACTGCCTATGGCATAAGCTCGAAAGTTAAGCTTTGGACACAGTAGGGGTTACACTGATTAATCAATCCTCAGCATCTCTCAATGCACTCTGATTATCTCACAGAGAAGTCCTAAAATAAGTCCATAGAAAATCAGAAATCAATTCATGGGCATTTGCAGTCTTTTTACAGATAATTCATATTTTAATAAACTTGGTTTGAAATTGGGCTCTTCAGGGGATTTTAGCAGGGGTAGAAAATAGGCTTGTTTCTGCTGAAGAAAAGCAAAGACAGCCTCAAAATCTGCAACAAGAGCTGGGACGATTTTATACGATACACCAGAAAAAAACAGTATAGTCTCCTGACTAGTCCTGCGTAAGGCTTAGGTGCTAGTTCTTTGAATCCTGTGACCAAGGCAAAATACCTACTTTTCCTTGCAAAAGGCTAACATTTTCTTTTTCCTGTATTGTTTGTTCTGACTGTTTCAGTGAGACCCTCCCTTTCTCTTCTGAGGGAAGCAATTTATCACAGATTTCTGTAGACTGTATAGATTGTCTTATTAAATAGGTAGATATGAAATTAATCTGTCTCTAGTGCTGTTTTCTGAGCATATCTTTGAGTACATTTCTGCAAAATCAGTTGATTCTGTGACATCCCTGGACACTTAGTTGCAGTAGTGAAAGTCAATATAGGCATAAACCATTACTCTATTATTTTTCTCACATCAATTGTTTTCTCTTTTTTAGTTATCTTGCAGCACACACAGACACTCCTGAGAGGGTCAGTGCTTTTAGGGGCCGGATTAGAGCCTGCTGTGGTGACCATAGGGTGAAATGACACATATACTTTCCCTCCTTAAACAGTTGCAACCTTCATTCAGTTCTCTTCTATGAGAGCAAAAATAATGCACAATAGTGATAAGTAAGGTAAGCTTGAGATTGGGTATGAGTTCAAAGCTTTGTTCTTACAAAAAGCTCATCAATATCCTTGTAGAAGAGACAAGACCTGTACACATTGGGCAGTGGGTTTAAAGGAGACAAAAGGAAGTGCTTTTTCACCCAACACATAATTACACTGTAAGACTAGGCACAGGATGTTGCATAGGCCAAAAATATTTATGTTTCAAATGAGATTTGACAATTTCACAGTGGATAGGTCAATGAAGGATTATCAAACCCTGTCATCCACCTAAGGTGTGTGCTGAGCCCTGGGAGTACACTGAGAGGAGGACCAACTTTATTTCTTAAACCACTGCTCTTAACTGCCTTACCATTCTATTTTATCAAAGAACTTCCCATTGACCATTGGTAGACAGGGCAAATGGACCAGCTAGATGGTCCTTTGGTCTGACTCAGTGTAATCATTTTTATGTGCAGGACATCAGGACCTCTTAGGAGGTCCTTAGGAGCGCTCAGCCACAGCTGTATCGTATAGAGTTAACATGGAGTTTTTGAGTATATTCATTTGAACAGTGAATGCCCAGTTCTTTGAAAAGTTTTCCTGTGTAGAGAGAGTTCAATAGGCCCCTGATCTCTTACTTGGATTAATAGTATTATTTTGACTATCTACATGCTTTGCAAATTCATTGTTGCTTCCTACTTTTCCCAGAATCTTGCAGAAATGCAAATATTGCCTATGACTGCATAGAGTCCACACATGATTTAAAATAGTTTTCTCATTTGATTTACTTGGTAGAGAAGTAAGGAAAAATGAACAAACAAACAAACAAACAAAAAAAAAGTGTATCTAAGTGTGGATGTTTCCTTACCTAATGGGGAGGATAGAGAGGTTAGAAGACACAGGCCATGCATGGAAATTGGCTTGGTGTTGGTCCTGCACTTTCATATGGTCTATCTTAAAAAATCTCTGCAGCAGATTAAAAGGCCCAGGTACATATTTTGTACTTGAGCTCTTCTCTATCACATACCCATAGCTGGAATCTGCTACAGTGATTTAGAAAAAAAAAGTTGCAGGTTGAACCTAAATCAGTCTACATTGTCAGACTGGCTTTTCAGGCATTTATTATTTAAATGCATTTGCATGCAATGTATTAGATTAGGGTTCTGAAGAAAAGGCATTTTGTCCAAGGCTGGCTAAATAGACTAATAAATAGCATTTCAATATTAAGATAAGATTGTTTCCAAAGTAATTGCCATCCTTGGGGAAGCCAGAGCAGGATTCTGATGACAGCAGCAGCAAAGTGCTTACACTAGTCAAAAACTATCTGAAACCTTTTTTCTCTTCTGTCCCATAAATATTCCACTAGCTGAAGGCTCCAGTCCATGAGAAGAAGTGAAGAAGACTTAAGGGATTCCCAAACCAGAAATAATTGGGATAATTGCATTCCAGCTCCCTTCATGCTTCCCCACCATAGTTCAAAATTTAACTACTGTTTTAGGCTTTTCTGGACCTGTAGCTCATTTTATTTTTAGATTTATTTACAAGGAAGTCATAAACCACATCTTTTGGATTAGACTCATAATTGCATTGCAAGTCCCTTACCACTAGAAGAATGGGTTAGTGGTTGTGACCTGAAAAGTGAATTTTTGTTACTTTCTTCAACCCTGGGTCCAAGCCAAGCAGTATTAGTTCAATTCTTCATTTTTCTCTCTTGTGTCTGCTTCTTTCCAAAGTCTTGGCCAAAATGTGAGAGGATATTATACCTACAACTTAATTTATTTCATATAAAGACCCCTTGGGATATTGACCTCTGTTATAAATCTGAAGTTTAAAGTTTAATAAAAAACACAGGAATCTTTTATGTTATAGTATGGAATCTTTTATGTTATAGCAGGATATTCCAGAAACGTTGGAAGTAGCATCATTCAGTTTGCATCACATTTATATGTTTGCTAAGATGAGATCACTGCAGCCTCTCATGACCTAGCTATACAAATTTGATTTCAATAACTAAAAAGCTTTGTACCCAAATTTCTGTTGAATATGCGAGAACATTCAGCACTACATCTATGTGTCTTTATGCATTAGGCAAGGTGTGCAATAGCAGGAAATACTGCATAGTATTTGGATGTGGAAATAACCATATAACATTTCCTGGTTCAGCATTTTGTGCATCTGCATCCTCATGCAAGTGTGGCCTGACTGTCACTGTAAAGTCAGTTGTTTCAAATAAAATGTTAGCTACTTAACTTGCTGTAGGACATTGATAACCACTTCCAAAAAGTCTTTAAAGCATCTTAACTCCTACCATCTTCATATGCTGCTTAGGAGCCTGAACTTGAGCTAACTCCCCAAGTATCTTTGTTGGTCTGACCCCAATGTGTCTCAGAGTTTTGCAGAAGATTAATGTATAACCTGGAGAAAAAACTTTTTCTGTATGATGCTCTAATCATTCACATTTTATTTCAGTGGTCAGATAGAGCTGTATTTGTATGTGTTCCACAGTCTTTCTGACTGAAGGCTTCCATCAAACATGAAAGAACATCTTGTTAATAATATCTGAGGTTCATACTACTCTCCTCAGCCATGCATTGGACAAGATTTTTTGAATTTGATATTCTACTGTGCGTACGTGGTTTGATTTTCAAGAAATCCAGGGCTAAGAATCAGACTTCTTGGCAGATCATGTGTTCGTGCTCATTTCTTTAACTTTCTCCCGGTGCCACCTTAAGGGAGTTGCTTTGCCTACTGCTTCATTTCCTCCCCTATAAAATGAAGAAGAGGATACTTGCTCACTACTTACTAGCATTGGCTCTTAGTTAATGATTCAATTTGTGAAACCCAAAGGACGGAAGATAAAATGCTGCTTCCTGCTCTGTATTCTGCAGCTGTGTTAACACTACAGAGGCAAGCAACAATAAAAAAAAAAAAAAAGCTAAAAAGTTGCCCTAAGCAATGGAACAAGAAGATCTACTTTAAAAAAGACAAAAAAGCAGGCCTTGCCAAGCAAGAAGATGGCATTTTAACGTAGACATTTTTTTTTTTTTTCAGAGGAGAACAACAGTAGGAAGTTGCTTTACTCCCCACCCAGGACTCATGCCTACATCTTCACAGAGACAAGATATTTCACTCTTCCAATTTTCTCATCACCTCATTGCCGTAACTATATAGGATTCACCTAAAGCTACCCTACCACTTAAACACTTACATTTTGACAGAAAGTTGGATGATATGACACACTGCCTTCTAGAACAGGCGCTGTCTATCACCTTGCTGCTAATCTCTGTGATTAGTGACCTGCAATGTTAAGTCAGCTATCAAAGACCACCTGTCCCTTTTGCTGTAAGCGCCTCCTTGCATATTGCTCTGTGGTGTCACACTCTCTTGTCTGGGTTTTGATTGATGGAAGTTTGTCTTTTGAGCGGTGACTCAGAAAATAAATCATTCCCCCTGCCATTCATTGAGTGTGATTCTGCTGCACAAAGCCGGTGTGGTTAATCAAAGCTCCAAAGAGCAACAAAAAGCAACAGAACTGAGAATGAGGCGGATAGATATAAAGGATAAAGCATAATAAAAGGGATTATTTGAGAGCCAAGCAGAGCAAAAGCAAAATAAAGAGAGCTGCAAATAAGCATTGCATTTACTGTGTCGGAACCAGAAAGTTGATATTTTTGTTCCGCTCCTTGAAATATGCACGAGGATAAGAGAAGAGTCAAGCCCCATGTCTCTAGAAAGTATAACTGTGTTGAGGGGGCTGATTCCCTAGACTGTAGCATGTGAGTAACCCTTGCTGAATTCACTGGGATTTTCTGAGTTGAGTAAGCAAAGCCTAAAGCGTATTTCTGTCATATTATCTGTGAATTGCATCCCAAACTAGCTTGCCGTCCAGCTTGCAGTGTCTACCCAAACACCTGACAACAATACAAAAGGCTATTTCTAGTAATTATCCTACAGAAAGAGAGGCAGAATTTGATATGAATCCAAAAGAGCCAGGAGCACTTCATTACAGGACAAGAAAGTTCCTTCCAAATAAATATACATATATATATATACATATATATTTATATATATGTATATATATATATGGTGCAGAAGGCTAGTATAGATGGAACAGAAGTCAAGCAACAGAAAGGACAGTATTAGATAAACTGTAGAGAAGGCATAAGAGAGAAGAAATCTTTCTTTGTTTACATAGGCTGCAGCAAATTTATGGGAGGTGTTTAAGTAATGAGGATGCTGGTGGTTGAGCACGTTGCCAGGACAAATGTGGTTTTTTTTGTATTCTCTGTGTACGAAAGAAGTCAGGAGAAGATGAGAGATCTTGATGCCATGGGTGAAACTGTAGCAGAGGTAGAATCCAGACACCAGGAGTGGCAGAAAGAAATAAATAATGTATCAAAGAAGCACTGTGGTGCAAATTTGCTGCCCATACAACTCCATGGAAAACAGAGTCTCTAAGACCTCTGGGAATACAGCCATAAAATGAGATGACAAGAATTGCATTTCCATGGAGTGGTGCTGGAAATTTACTTAAGTCAGTTAAACGCAGCCGTTCTTTCTTTGGAAAAATAAAAATAATAAAAAAAAAAACTCTGTTATTTACAGTTTTGGGGGTGATAGTTCCATTGGAAAAGTGTCTCCTTACAAGCAGCAGGAGAGAAGGAAGAAAAAAGGGCTGAGGAAAGTTAAATTTATAAAGACATGAATGAATGGGAATTGCTGCACTGCTCTAGAGGAATGCGTGTGTGAATGGTGCAAATTTACAGGGCTATTTTTGATGAACTGTAGGAGGAATTTGAGTTTTTCCACGCCTTTCTTTACAGAAAGAAAACCTTCATCTGTTGGGAATCAGTCAATTTCCTGATTTTTATTTTTGGCTATTTCCTAAGTCGCAAGTTTGCTAATGGTAATTACAGACCCTGTTTGTACCTTGTGGGTTCTAGCTGTGCGTAAAGGCTTTCTTGGCACATGTAAGTCTCCTGCTAGAGTTTTTTTTAAATGATTGGCCCTCTGTAGGAATTACTACAATACTCTTGTGCAGATAGAAGCCACCTTTCCTCATTTCTTTCCTGCAGAATATAGTAACTGCTTTGGCCTCTCATTTCATAGGCTCCATCCCCCATGGCAATAAACCACAATTTCAGTGTTCATTATAACAGCTCTTGGTTATGGTGCTCTTGTGAAGGAGCCTGTTTTTAAGATGGTTTATTAGAAGCTATAACTTGCTCCTTCAGAGGATTTTGTGCAAATAGTGATAATTTAAAGGTGATACACTCAGTAACAGTTGGGGAAAAAAATCATAATTTTTCAAGAAAAAAAACTTACTTTTTTAAGTTAGGAAGACAATGCATTAAAGATCAATCAAGTTGGTAGGATGTTATGTTCCTTTTTCTGCTCTGCATTCTGAAAATGCTACCATTTTTGATTCAATATGGCAAAAGGGAATTTTACTAATCTTAGTATATTGCTTATGCATGATTCATATGTTTAACTGGTCTTTAGTATAGTACCTTTTATTTTGCATTTGCTGTTTCGTGCAAGAAGCATGCACCTTGTTTTTTGCACCTTGTTCTGCAAAGTACTTAGTGTGCATTTTGGTTGTTGAGCAGTCCCATTTGTGTTCAGTACATTCAATTTATACGGTCTGCATTTAAGTCTTCGAGTTCACCAAGTTTAAACACATGTTTAAAATCAAACTGGTGCTTAAATTCTCTGACTCAAGTACGGCTCGGTTGTAACTCCCACCCCTACCCCCCCGCTCCTTCTATTTGTGTTTGATAGTTTCTGTGTGTTTTACTGACAAATAGAAAGTGTGAACTTGGTCTGCTGCCATCACTGGAACAGACTGAGATAAAATGCTGTAATTTTTTTTTTTAATTATTATTTTTATTTTTAAACAGTGTCTTAATTCAAGGGAAGAAAGCCACAGAAAATGTACAGGCCTTTGGAACTGGGTTCTATCCTAGTGAAGTTCAATTTGGAGGTTAAATAATGGAGAAATCCCAGAGAACAATTATACTGAGTTCACCACTGGAAGAATAGGAGTGGGACCCTCCTTCTTTCTATCCAGTTTTCTGTGCACCTTATACCCATCCTGCAGCTCTTGCTCTGGAATCAGTCTGCAGTTCTGGAACGTGTTCACGCTGGTGCCGAATGGATCCCAGCTGGGGTCTGAGAGTTGTAGAGGAGTAAAATTTCATTAGTACATTCGGGACTTAGCGTTTCAAGAGTTGCTTCCTAAGAGTAACTTCAAGAGTTATTTCATAATTCTTTATATTTCATTTTCCATTAGTACCAGCAATGAAGTTCCTCCTACAACTGGATTCCACTCATTCACTTTAGATCTATAAATGAGTCCCATGATCCCACTAGGTTCCCTCTGCAATCAAAAGACTTACAGTTACTGGACATTTACTGCAATTTTTTTTTTTTTTTTTTTTTGGGGGGAGGGAGGTTGTTGTTTTTGGGTTTGTTTTGTTTCTTTTTGGGGGTGACTGAGATGCTTTGGTCTTTCAAATCAGCTTTTGATTTTGTGATAAATGCCAAATGAGGGCGATCCATTCCTTGCCCTCAGAATAGGGCAAGGAATGCATCTTCACATCTTCATGTGCATTTGATCTGTTCTCCTTCATTTCTGTTTTTCAGTAGTGTTAGTAAATCATGGTAGGTTGATGTGACGTTCATAGACTTGATTTCTGTTATGTAGCGGTCCGGAAGGAGGAGTTTTCAATGTTTTATTTGTGTGTGTGTGTGTGTGTGTGTGTGTGTGTTTTTCTGTGTGTAGTTTTTGTTTTTGTTTTGTTGTTCTTTTTTCTTTTCTTTTTTTTTTCCTGGATGTTTTGCCTCATGCACCAGTTTAGATAATCATAAATATATCTTACTATGTCGCTGCAAATCAGTGACGTTTTTCTTTTTCAGTGCCTTATGCTGCAATAAATAAACTTAAAGTGAAAAGCCAATTTACTTCATTAGTCATTTTGGCAAAAATACTTTTATTGTAAGTTTTATTTCTGATAGCAGCTTTCTTTGTGTGCTTACATGCCTGCATATACATACTGGTGTTACCACAGGAACAAATCCCAGACCATGCTGTTATATGAAGTAGGGCATGGTCATTTATTTGCAGTTTCTGAGTTTTCCCAGCTCTGATAAGTTCCAGCATATTTCCTACAATGTAAAGAGGACCCCAAAGAACAGGAAGACATTTTCATCTGAGTTCATTCTATTTCTCACTCCTTTGTCCCTTTTCTCTCCACCTCTCTTCCAGTTTGCTTTCTTACACCCTCTCTTACCCTTTTATTCTCATCCCTGTTCTCATGATGTCCTCTGCATACTCCAAAAGAGACATTTCAGCACACACTGGTTTCCCATGGGTGAGGTGACCGATGCATTCAGCAAATGTGTTTCCTGTAGGTATCTGAATCACTTCCTGTGGAAATAGGACAAAAAAGAGAAATCACCCATCAGCTCAAAATCCCTGAGCACATGCTCAGTTCAGACAGATGCAGGTCGTCGTGTGTGTGTGTCCCACTAGCTGTTGCAATTATAAGCAAGCGCTGAGTCACACATAATTGAATCTTTCTTTCCACCAGTAATTGTTCTAAAAGGGTTTTCCTGTAGTCCATTAAGTAACATTTATTTTGTTCTGGATAAGGATGCATAAAAAAGCCCAACTAGGCTTCAGGCATCCAGTGGCATGAAGCGAGATCCTATTTATTGCTTCCTCTCTTTCAGATTATTCCAATCTGATCACCACGCTGGTGTCATTATTTTAATGTTGAAGACTCAGACAAGAGTGCCATGGATGTGAAAGAAAGGAAACCGTACCGATCTCTGACCAGGCGCCGCGACACTGAGCGCCGCTACACCAGCTCCTCAGCGGAGAGCGAGGACAGCAAGGCACCCCAGAAGTCCTACAGCTCCAGCGAGACCCTGAAGGCTTATGACCAAGACTCCAGGTTGACCTACAGCAACCGGGTCAAAGACATGGTGCACCAGGAGGCCGATGAATTCTGCCGGCCAGGTAAGCACGTTGCGGCAGGCCCTGCCATGCACAAAGTGCTTACGGACACGGGCTTGGAGTGGGCAGGCATGCAAATGAAGCCTGAGCTTAGCAAGGCTGGGTCACGGGAGTGATGAGTATGCAGAAACCCAGGGGTTGACATGGGCTCCACAGTCCTAGCAGAGATGCTGAGCATCATTTCTGTTCCCTCTTTATTGCTAGGCAGAAGTCAGCGCAGTGACATTTCCTCTGCTGTTGCCTATGTGAGGTCAATTTCTAGCTTCTGCTACAGTCTCATCTTCATTTTTCTGCAGAAATGTATGAGTGTCTTAGTTCAGAAGTCAGGCAGGGTTGCACATCAATTATTTTTAGAAGTCCGTCCAGAAAAGCATAAAATGGCAAATCAAGTCAAATGGAGTAGGCAGCATGCCAGATAACGAACATGAAGAGCTGACCTAGACTACTATTAGTGCACCCTGTGCATTTTGGAGAAACTGATTCCCCAAAGGGAATGCGTGTAACTGTACTCATTTAACTTGGGGACTGCTTAATCTTGCTCTTCAAGTATCACGTGGTTGTGGTTTTGGTGCAAGACTCATCTGTACAGCATGCACAAAGAAAATTAGTTGCAGAAGTATCCCTGTGCAACATAGTCTTGCCATTTGTATTTTGAGAAAGCTGCAACAGACTATAATTAACCAAAGGACCAATAGGTGTTGTAAGCACCACTTTGCACTCACAAAAGCAGTTTCCTTCCGAGCAGCTCTGAAGTACTTCATAATCACTAAGGAACCTAAGAAGCTATAAAGAAAAGGAAATCTTTTAGGTCATTGAGTTTGCTCACTTCATACAATATATTCACCATGCAGGATAGATGTGAATTAGTACAGGTCAGCGGGTTTCAACCTGAGGGTCTATGAGGTCCTGCAGGTCCATGGACTTCTACTAAGAAGCCCACAAAAGATAAAGAAGAAAAGCCAAACTTTGACAGGGAGCATCAATTTGCTATACAGAAGTTCATACTTCCCCAGAAAAATTTTTGTAGGGTTCTGAAAAATGGTAAAAAAAAAAAGGTATTGGTCTTCGTGCTGAAATTAATTGAGAAGAAGTTAAGATTAACCAAACCAGTGCACCTGTTATACTTCTAATATATCAACCACGGATTTTTCATTTTATAATTTTCTCACAATTCATCCTGAGAGTCCTTAGACTGGCCTGAAGAGTGATAACAATTACCCCACATATTCTGTGGCACAATTTCCACTGGCACAAAGCCATGAGCACACCTCACTCTGCGATGCCTCTTGGGCTTGTGCCAGCTGAGAACCAAGCCCTGTGAGCTTCCCTGACATCGACAAGGCAAGGCAAATTTCTTTCCAGCATTAGTTTGGAAAGCAGAAGAGGGAAGCATTTCAAATTGACCAAATAAATTCAGTAAATAAACAAGTCAGCATTTAAATGGTTTTAGCTAGAGTGAGAGTGCCAGCAAACGTGCAAGTCAGCACAGCAAAAAATAGACCAGACCTGAATTAAAAAGTCTCAGATATTTATTATCTTCCTTTTATTGACTTGAGTTCTTCCAGCTTAAAAGGCAACACTGAACACAGAATATGAAAATCGATGCATCTCCTGCTGTTTATTGCAAATAAATTTGATTTTCAGTTAATTGTAGCAGTCATTTTTCATAATTTATGAGCTGTTGTTACTGGAGAGCATCCGTCACGGTGCACACTGATGTGCCTGATGAGGTTGAGTGTGGCTTGTTGCAGGGGTAGGTGGAACTCAGGATCATTGGCTCCAACATACAGCGTGCAAGGAAAGAAAAAAAAAAAAAAAAGATTACATTGTCCAGTATTCCTTGGAGGATGTTTTTTAAAAACACCCTGGCATTGCATTAAAGGCAGAACTGGAAGAGAAGAGCCAAGTTTATGGGGAAATACTGCATCCTTTCTTCTATAACTTAAGTCAAGCTCATATGCTGCATCATGCCATGGAGTAAGAGAAGACATTCTCTGAGACAGTTTCACAGATGAGTTAAATGGATTAGTTTGGCACGAGCTTGCACTGCGTTCCCTGAGCCAGGCTCTAAGGCTTGACAAAGCTGGGAGCCCCGAGTATCCTTATCTGTCCTCTCGGAAAGCTTTACCCTTGCTCGGTCAATTAAGAAGGTGTGAAGTTCATGAATGCTTTACACCATTTGAGTGTTATCAGCAGTAGATCTATAACCAGCTGAAACATGGTTATTTTTTCCATATGTCAAACAGTTCTTTCCCTGAACTTTACGGGGAAATGGGGTCAAGTCCCACTGGCTCGTTATTTACCTTGCATCCAAGCATCTTCCTTTTGTTTAATGGAAGCTGCAAAAGTAATGGAAAAAGTATAGTAAAGCAGCAGCTACTTGGGGCCAGATGATCATT
>VZSV01000049.1:3185118-3213775 GCA_013398735.1 Nothocercus julius | reverse complement strand
GGGAGCACTCTGTGCCCTCATCCAGGTCATTGATGAATAAATTGAACAGGACTGGACTGAGGACTGACCCCTGGGGGACGCCGCTAACCAGAGGCCTCCAACTGGACTCTTCGCCACTGATCACAACTCTCTGAGCTCTGCCATCCAGCCAGTTGCTAATCCACCTCACCGTCCACTCATCTAACCCACACTTCCAGAGCTTGCCCAAGAGGATGCTGTGAGGGACAGTGTCAAAAGCCTTGCTGAAGTCCAGATAGATGACATCCACTGCTCTCCCCTCATCTATCCAGCAGGTCATTCCATCATAGAAGGCTATCAGGTTAATCAAGTATGATTTCCTTTTGGTGAATCCATTCTGACTACTCTTGAGCACTTTCTTGTCCTCCACATGTTTGGAAACAACAGCCAGGATGAGCTGTTCCATCCCTTTTCCGGGGATGGAGGTGAGGCTCACTGGCCTGTAGTTGCCTGGGTCCTCCTCCTTGCCCTTTTTGCAGACTGGTGTGACATTGGCTTTCTTCCAGTCCTCTGGCACCTCCCCCGTTCTCCAGGACCTTTTGAAGATGATGGAGAGCGGCTTAGCTATGACATCCTCCAGCTCCCGCAGCACTCTGGGGTGCATCCCATCAGGTCCCATGGATTTGTGAATATCAAGTTTCCCTAAGTGCTCTCTGACCCAATCTTCCTCTACCCAGGGCAAGTCTTCCTCTCTCCAGGCATCTTCTCTTGTCTCTAAGGTCTGGGATTCCAGAGGGCTGTCCTTGGTAAACGCTGAAGCAAAGAAGGCATGCAGGAACTCTGCTTTATCCGTGTCTTTTGTAACCAGGGCACCCACCCCATTCACCAGCGGACGCATGTTTTCCTTAATCTTCCTTTTGCCATTGATATATCTGAAAAAGCTCTTTTTGTTCTTTTTAACATCTCTTGCCAGATTTAATTCCAAATGTGCCTTGGGTTTCCTTGGCTCCTCTCTGCATTCCCTGACAACATTCCTATATTCCTCCCAAGGAACCTGTCCTTTTTTCCACTTTATGTATAATGTCTTTTTCTGTTTGAGTTTTGCCAGCAGCTCTTTGCTCATCCATGCAGGCCTCCTGCCCGCCCTGGACCTCCAGGGGCCTCCTGCCCCGCTCCATAGTCTACAAAACCTCTTACCAGGAGGTTGGAGAACCACTCAAACCCAGAAACAAGGAGATGTCAGTGTCTCAGGTGGGATTCAGGTCTCCCTCTGGAAGCACCGAGCTCACCACAGGGACTGCTGAGGGACCTAACAGCACCCGTGCTCCATGTTGAGGTGTTTTAATTTGGGTGGGCTAATCTGGATCTGAGAATTCTGTTGTTGCAATAGTGATCAGAGGTAATACTTTGATTTTGTTTGGTGAAGGAACACCCATTCATTGCTGAGGTGGATATATCTTTTCCCTGGTGTGCTTGTCTCTAGTGCAAAATAAATCTTCCCATTATTTTTTAATGTCCATAGGAGATGAATTTTCTTCATCGTTGTAACCTGTGTCTGCAAGAACACTGACATAAACCTTTTTACAGTCGTATTTTGCTGCAATGAATTACAGTTCAATATATGTTAGTGTGTAGGTTTCATACTATGACAATGAGGATGAGGATGAGGGTGGTGGTGGTAGTGAAGCTATTTAATAATCAAAAAGAAAAAACAAATCCCAAACTGAGTAAACTCTTTATAGCTGGGATATTGATGGAGAGCATGTGGATAACATTAATAGATAAGAACTTATTATTCTTATCACTTACACTGTTTAATTTTGTCCTTCCCTTGGCCACTTCAAACTGTCTTGTCGTAGATAATATTTTATAAAAAATAATTGCACTAAGCAATATTGCTGGCAAGTCGACAAATATTCTTGAAGTGATTTTGTATTTTTCTTTCCTTTCTTTTTCTCTTTTCTTTGTCTTTTTAATACTATCCTGCATGATATAAATTACTTTCTTCTTTCTGTGTGAAACACCGTAGAGAGGATACAGACAGGTTCAGTTATAAAGAAGCCACGGATCCTTCTAATGGGAATGCTTGGCTTCCGACCTGTTTTTTTGGGATGTGTGTGTGTCAGCAGTGACTGGGATTTTCCCCTTTGCCTCTTCCCCATTTTTTTGCTCCATCTTTGCTGTATAGGGGCAGTGCCAGGCTGCAAGGAGCAGGATGTGTAGGGAAAGGTGCTATTTCCCTACAAGGAAAACCTCCTTGCTTTGGCTTCTCTAGATGTTTGTGTGTATCTTTCTTGGACTACTACATCTCCATATAGGTCCACCATATAGCGTCTTAATCTATAGCAGGTCCAGGCTCCTCCAGTGGGAGCTGGTTTTGCTTTTCTTACACAAAGCTGTATCTCCACTGGCAAAGGGATGATGAAGCAAAAGCAAAGAGTCCATTCCTGCCATTGCAAACCCATGCCCCAAGGTGCATGCCAAGGTCCTGATAAAGCTCCTGCCATGAGAGCCTGGTCATTAAAATCTCTGTGCTTTCTCTTTCAAGGGCTCTTGATTAACTCTTACATGGTGCCATGATGTTCCATGCAGGACAACAGTAAATTCTGCCTAATTCTGCAAATTCAACCCTAATTCTGCAAAGTTTTCAGTGTTTCTTGGAACTGTTCCTAAAAACTTTAATTATACGCTATGAGCCAGTTGCTCTGTTTTGTCCCTACCAGCCTGGATTGTTTTGAGTCATATAAAGAGAAATATATAATCTTTATATAGGCATTGGGCTGCAGTTCGAGCTGTTTAATCCGTGCCTCTGCCCCAAACAGTGCTTAACCTTGGCTGTGTCTCTTCATTTCTCTTCCTCTTTTTCATCTTAATTCCCTCTTATGAAGTGAGGATGTATTTTTTTTTTTCCTAGACCCCTCTAATTTTTTCTTATCGTACACAAAAATAAAAGCAAATAGGGCAAATGCACTCAAATTTAATCCCTTAATATATTAAGTGAATCCTAGGTGCAAAAGGGATTTAAGATATTGGCTTATGCAGTGCCTCAAACATGCATTGAGCATGTTTGAGGGGATGAGGGGGGGAAAAAAAATCTGCTCTTTGTTATTGCCGCTGCCACTATTATATAGAAGCAAGTCACACGACTGAGAAATAGAGAGTGTCAAATAAACAACATCACGGGGGCCATTGCACAAAAAGCTCCCCTGGGGATTGCAAGAGCTTCCAGGGTCCTCCAGTGGTCACAGACACTCCAGGCACTTGCTGAAAATTGAGCACAAAAGGCTCTTCTCGGGCTCCCCAAAAAAAGATAGTGGCTTTTTACAATTTATTTATGTATTTATTTATTTATTTTGTTTCGTTTTGTTTTATTTCTCCCCACTATCTCATAGGTCTGCCCATGGGTGAGACCTCCCCAAGCCAAGCACCTCCAGCCAACTTCAGATGCAGCAAACTCAGGAAATAGCTTTAATTTAATTTAAATTAGGTGTGCTTTTTAAAATTATAATAAACAAACTCTTTAAAATGACATGTGAAATTATGGCAACCAAATCCAGATTCTGGCTTACGTGCAGAAGAAATGTCTAGAGACTTTTAAACTATCCTCAGTGTGTTTGCAACCCTGGGTGCTACCTGCCAACATTTTAGTGAAAGTCAAAGAACTGAATAGGCAAAAGTCTCTGGACAAGCACCTTGAACCAGTTGTAGAGATGTAACTCAGCTTCTGACAGCAATTGCTTCTTCTGCAGGTGGAAAAGGGGACTTTTTTTTTCCCCGTCAAGCTGCTCCAGGGCAGAGAAACCAGCAGAAATCCCAAAATCTTCCTGGTTTGGGTCAACTGTGGCTGCGAATGGGTAGTGAAAACACTGCGGAGCTATTTAAGCCAGCCTTGGCACTTTAAAAAATAGCACAGTTGAACGTTTTTTTAAATACTCCTTTGTTTTAGCTCCCCAGCCGACACAGTCTTTTTTAGCGCCTGTTCTCTTCCAGGGCAAAACTTTTATCCTCTTCTTGCATCTCCAGCAGGTTCAAGTAGTTTTACTACCCTCTGTTTTGTGGGAAGGGGGTAAAATTATAGCTGAATTCCAGTTTCCATTTAAAGGCAGCTTGTCGTGAACTCCAAATAAAAGAAAAAAAACAAAACAAAACACACAAAAAAATCTAGCAATCATCTACTGAATAAGAAATCTGTTGTTCACCATTTTCTTTTCAGAAAAAAAATGTAAAAAGTAAGGATCTGAATAAATGCATGCTAAACTATATAATTGCTGGAATTGATATGTGTAGATATAGGATATTCTTTGATTTAGCATAAAGAAGCACCAAATTATACCAATCAGTGAGAATCGAACCAGTTTTAAATGAAAATAACTGAAAAGCACAAATGCAAAACAAGATTAAAACTGATTATTTGAATCAAGATTCTCTGTTGGCTGGTTAAAGCCATGATTGAAATTTAAATCAAGCCTCCTGCCGTGAATGATTTAAGGACAATGATTTCTTCCTCTTACATAATGTGTGGATTTTGTGACCAAGGGAGCATCGTGCTGCCTGCGAGGAGCTTGGACACCCTGGGCCCCCATTCACAGCCTGTTTTTTTGTTCAGTTCTGGTTTGTTTTAGGGTTTAGAGACATGCACATTGCACTCCTAGACTAAAAGAGTGGGAATCTGGAAAGCCACAGAAAGGCTCTGAAATGCTTTCTTTGGGGAAGCAAATTGATTCCCAATGGCAAAATGGCATCCAGGCTGCAGCGCTGTCTCTGTAGCAGCCCCTGGTTAGATTATCATGAGAGACCAACCCTTCTCTCCCAGGTAACTCCACAAACAAGAGAATAGGGAACAGATTTAGAGAAATACCGCCCAATGGAGTTATACAGAAAGCATCTTTCCGAAGAAACCAGGCACTTGTATTTAAACCTAAGTTCATTTGCTAAAGACACAGTTATTTATGTGTTTGCAAAGTGCTGAGCTAGTTCAGCATGGCATTGCCTCAGTAAATTGGGTAAAAGATAACACAGACATTTATGCATATGGAGTATAGATCATATATATATATTTATATATTATATATTTATATTTTATATATATTTGCACCAAATGTGTATATATCTATGCATATCCTGATCCCTTCCCAAAGCTGCAGGTCCCACAGCCACATCTAAATATTTTTGTCTGTTCATTGGGCACGAGGGATGGTTCAGGATTACTCAGACTGATCTTGGAGGGGAGCTCTTGATTTTTCTTCTGCACAGGAGTCCTTAGGCTGGTGTGATGCCTGCCCTAAAATCATGACAGATTTATATTATTTTTCCTTTTCCTTCTACTGGGTTTCTGAAAGGAAAAATCAAAAAGTAGAGATCTACTCAGAAGAACACCATGGCTCCTCATCTGAATGGGATATTTTCATGATTCCCTTTGATGGGGAGTCACATATGTTTTTGTAGAGGTATTTCTTTTCCTGTGAGCTGATAGCAATATTCCCAGGTGCATCTGGGATTGCTGAGCCTCTTCCTGCTCCTGTTGTTTAGTAAATAGTCCTTGGGATTTGTGTGAATTGAAGCAGAGCCTTGGTGAGCCATGAGCATACTGTCCTATCCCTTCTTTGTTTGTGGATAAGCCAAGTCTTTGGTAATAAACTGGCAATGTTTTGACAGGGAAAATTAAAAAAAAAAAATCTATGCTGATTGTTAGAGGTGGGGGCCTTCTGAGAATGAAAGGGATGCAGTAGGTATTGGGTTTCAATCTGGTGCTTTCCAACATTTTAGTGGTTATCTAGAGGAAAAAATAAAATCATGTTTGCTTAAAGTGGGTGGACATTAAAACTGGATAGAAGAATAAGAGTATAAATAAAAGCTGTAAGGGGCAGAGCCTACACAGACACACAGTGCAACAGAGGCAGATGCGGCGCTCCCCAGCTGTATGGGATAAGGAGTGCAAAGCTATTGAATGCGCCGGGGTGACAGCCTGGAGGTACGAGAGCTGTAAAGGATCGCGGGGTCAGGGTAAGAAAGCCTTTCAACAGCACCTCTGGGTGATGCCCTTGGCGTCTTTCAACTCAAGACCGGATGTCTTGCTGGAAGGCAAACAAAAGGAACGGGGGCAGCTGGGCAAAAGGAGCTGTGATAAGGAAGAGTTTGAACTAAATGAACCAACGGTTCCTTCTCTCTGCAAAAGGCATGCCCAACAATTTCCCAAGGTATCTGTGAAAAGGGATCAGTGTTTTATATTAGGGAGGTATTTTACTGCTTCTGAACGGAGCTTTATTTGCAAACTTTCAGGAAGAAGCATAATCCTGACTTGGAAATGAGTGCAGGCACAAGCGTTTTTGTCACTCTTGGTGACACTGGGGGCTTGTGTTCTTAGCATCACACTGTGTTTGGTCCCATGTAGGCACACAAGGTAAAGGCAAAATACCAAGAAGCATTCCCAAAGGCATCCAGGCACCGTTGCTCCTGAGTAATACCCCAGTATATTCATGTTCCTGTAAACTGTGATGAACTGAGCCCTTAACCTTCTCTTAGTTAAATTAAAAACTTGGAGCTTCTGGAGTCTCTCACTATATGTTTTCTAAGCCTTTAATGGTCTCATGAACCATGCCCCATCAAACAATGTCCTTCCTGAACTGGATTTAGTTAATTCATCTGTTGGCTTTGCCTAAGGTCCTTGCAAATACTTTTGCATTCTTCAGGAGAAGATCCAGACATGGTAAAGATGAGGGAGATATTGACACCCTTTCTCCTCCATGCACACAGAGAGCAGGTAGATTCTGCAGAGCAATGGCCCGGATGCTTTCCTGGAGAAAACACTAAAAAATCTCTCCCAGAGCTGCTTCACAGATTGATGTCTTATCGATGGTGGCATGTGGGGGTTGAGAGGATAGGAGGGACAGATGGTCCATAAGGTTCCTTTGAGATGCAGCCAGACTCAAAGAAGAAAAAAGGAAGATTGGTGAATTTCTGGAAGAGTTTATTTCCTCCTTGGACTTGAACAGAGTGTTGAAATTCATCCAGCAGACTCTTTAAAGCCTTTTGGATTGTAAGAAGAAGACATAGATCTACAGCCTCATTATTGCTTATTCGGCTGTAAAACAAGGGCTGCAAGGAAGGAGGGACACAATAGAGTTTGCTTCCTTCCTGTGTCTTTGAGCTCCTCTCCAATTGGAAATTTACTGATATGGCTGTTCTCAAATAATTATTTCTGCATCCTTTCATTTTTGGCATGGATATCTGTCTGGTCACTCTGGTTCCAGAGAGAGTTACTTCAAAATGAATTATTTCCAAATAATTTTCCTGGAATAATTATACTGGTACATTTCCAAGTCTAGATAAGCCTATGAATACGATTCCAGAGAAAGATGAAAGAAAGCAAAAATTAAGCAGAACCTTTATTTATGTTTTCTGAAACATATGGAGATACCTTCCAATTGTAAAAATGCTTTCTAAAAACTAGTTAGTGGCTCTGTTTTCCACTATTTTGAAGTAGAAATGATGGGAATTGTGTGGAAGATCTCTAGCAGGGGAGTTTTCAAGCATATCACTGTGTTAGGAAAGCTGGTGTAGAAACACCAAGAGTTAGAGTTTGCCCAGGTCCTGTAGGGAGCTAGGAATCAGTCAATAATTATCCTCATCATCACATGCAATAAACTTTCTGAGATGCCAACCCGTTACAGCAAGAGAGAGAACAGAAGATCTTGGTTTTGTTCCTGAGTGGTTGCTGGTAGCCGGATATTTGCTGCAACCCATGGAAATGATACTGCAAATTCTTTCACCTCCATAGCAGAGACGTCTTCATCAAAAGGCCCTCCTGGTCACACTAGCCCTCATGCCAGACTGTGGATTAAAGGCCTGACCTCACACCCAGGGGATTTCCCATATAGCAAGGCCAGGAAATGTTTCAGAGGTGGGTTTGTTTTTGTTTACAGTGTCCATTATATACAACTAAAAAAAAAAAAAAAAGATCTATTGCCTGACTCAAGCACATCAAGCACATCCAGTTTCTTCTCAGCATTTACAGTTTCTTCCACGCAGATTGTGCATTCAGTATCTTTACTCAAACAACTCTATTTCCTCCTTCCCTTTCTTCACCTTTATTTCTTCCTGATGAGCAATTCAGACAGCAAACTGTTTCTCTCCTTCATTCCCATCAGTGACTCCATTCAAAGTTCTGCCCATGTTCTTATTTTCTTGGCAGAGCTATATTCAGTGAACACATTTGTTTCTGTAGCTAGAGAACAAAAATATCTGCAAGCAAACTCATTTCCCTTCCAAACTGCTTAGGAGAGTAGCACTGGGAGGGGGAGGAAAATGTTTTGTCAAGTGCTAGAGGAACAAGAGAGACATCTTCTCCCCGCTGACTTTCCCCCATTATTATTATTGGGATGTCTCTGTTAGTCTCTCGCTTCCTTAGGGACTAGAAACATCCTGAAAAGATCTCTCATGGAAGCAGATAACAAACTCACTGCAGAGCTGCATCAGAAAGGGAAAAATTGCTTGCTAGTAATGATGTTTATCACACTCTTTCCTCCTTTCCCAATCCTACAAAGGAAGTTATCTCTCATATAAAGGCCAAACATTGTTTTTTTTTTTTTTTTTTTTTTTTTTTTTTTTTTTTATCTTGGCAAACATGGTGCTAATTCAACACATTTTAGTTCAACTGCTGAAAGTTTTACCTAAGAGGTGGGTGGAAGGATGCTACGTGTAGGTCAGTATGACTTATTTGAGATAGGTGAGGTCTGATAAGATAACCTTGTCACAGAAAGGCCAGGTTGCTTATGCTCAACACATTAGCATGGGTGCCCTTCTTGAAGCTGAAGAGAGTCACTTGAGCCTGGGTGAGAGGTCAGAGAGAGACTTGTGCTTTCACTAGGCTGGATTAATAGAATCCATACAGCTTTTCATCCCACCAGGACATACTTTCGTGGCAGTATCAGTAGCTCCTTTGAAGGAGCCTTGGATTTTCGCTGCTCTACATGGATATTAAAAAGTCTCACAGCACTTTAATGCAGTGAATATTTAGCCCCAAACGAACTGACTATCATCCTCAACATTACAGGCATTGATATCCTAGTATCATGATTATGTGTTGCTAAAAGTCATGACAAGTAAACCTGAAAAAAACTGTTGCCAAGTGGTGATGTGCAAGCCTGGGAAGTAAGTGTGGGCATGCATGGACAGCTGTAGACTGACATGGCTTGTGATGCATTTCCACTCTTGTTAACTGTATTTGCTTCATACTGGTCGCTCTATCCACTTTTTACTGGCAACACTGGGATGAGAGCTCAGGGGTCTGACACCCAGTCTGCTGAGTCTACCCAAAATAATACTAAGATCTGCAGTGAATGGGAAGTGATCAAGTGCTACTGACTTCAGCATGCCCTCTGAAAGTCTCAAGAAATGAGTGTTTACACCCAGAACGGAGTCAGACCACTGAATTTATGAGACTGAAAAAAAAAGACTTCTGTCTCTGATAGCTGTTGAATCTGCTTTATTAAATTCAGGGGAAAGATACGTGCGTATCAGTTGTGTTTTTCGCAGATGCAGAAACGAAACCTGCTCCAAAGTAGCTGTTAATGAAAACAGAAGTACTGCTTCAGTTGCTTTGGACACAAAGAAAATGACAGCCTTAAAGAAGCTGTCCTCTTCGTAATATTTCACCTACTGTCTCATTATATAATGATTGAAATATCAAGGTCAGTCAGGTTTAAGTTGCTGAAGAGACCGCCAGCACAGTGAGAATGAAATGCAGTTTTCACAGAGATGGTCTCAAGAAAAAAGTATGATTTTGGTGAATACGTACAAAAGAAATCTAACTAGATGTAAAGTGCAAAATTCTGGAGAATCGCAAGTCAGTCCTCAGTATCGCACTGCTTGGGTTTTGTAATAAAAATCAGAATGTAATATTGGAAAAGCAGGAACAGGGTTATAACAGACAAACCCCAAAAGAAAAACTTCTTAAAAGAGAACTTCCCTTTTTGAGAGAAAGATGTTTCTGCTAAAAAGTATATAAATATATGACTTCTTAATAAGGGTATGTAGTTCATTACCGTCTGCAAATTAACCATATCTAATCATATATTTCCTAAAAAATAGAATAGCACATTGCATCTGTTAGTCTTCATTCAAGTACAAACCAAATATGCATGAGTACTGTAGTATAAACTGTTCCATCTGTTTCCATGAATGGATAGTCACGCTGGTCACCCACACACACACAACAGAAGGGTCTTTCGCTCTTAGCATCTGTCTTCACTGAAGAGCTAACTTTGGGTAAGTACATTTCAACTGGAAGTAGTCGAGCTGGAGTAAGAGCACCAGCACTGTAAAATAACTCCCAAATCGTGGTGCCCATATTGCCCTGGTTATGAGGTACGTGAGGCTCTCCAAGCATATATGTGAAGGAAAATTTTTTGACTTTTAGAACTGCCATAGAACGGAGCTTCATCCTAAATTCTAAAATAAATAGGAAAAGAATTTGTCTGCCCTTTCTGGGGATGTTGAAGGATTTATGGTAAGATACTGGAGGACCATCTTTACTTGAGTGGCACACTGGACAATGACCATGTTAGCAGTTAGGTGTCCCTGCTTGAGCAGGGGATTGGACTAGGTGATCTTCAGAGGTCCCTTCCAACCTTGACCATTCTGTGATTCGACGAGGCAGTAAGTTATGCTCCTCTGAGTTTTATCCTGTAAGCAGGATAAAACCTGCTTTTAAGCAAGGTACTTCAGATTTAATGCATTGCCAAGTTTGAATCCAGTGGGTTTTCTTGGGATGGAGATGAGCTTTACAAGCAAAACTCAGTCTACAGTTGAGCTTTGCTTTGTAGTGGAGACAAGATACTGTTTTTAGAAAACATGAATTTGTCATTCAGCTTGTGACAAGGTCACCACCATTCTCACTTTCTACTGTTTTTTTTTCCTCTGTCCTGCACATCACAGTCACTCATACCTGAATTATTGAAAAATCACAACTGATCATGTCTCTACGAACCTCAGGTCCTACAGATGGATCACAAACCAGTCACACATAGCCTGTTCCCATGTGGGAAGGGGAAATGAAAGTCCACAGTAGGAGTCATTGAAGACCGTAGTGGCTGTATTGGTATAACTGTAGCAAGGCAATCTCTCATAGCTGGGCTCATTGTCATGCCCCAAGTTGAACTGCCCTTCTTGCTCATCAGGCTTGACCTCAAAGCACCCCGGTATGCTTCCTGAGTTGGAGAAAATCTTTCTTCAGGGTCTGGTTCTTTAGCCACCTGCCTGGAGATGTTTCAGGCTACTAAGACCTGCAGCATCCAGAGTTCGTGACATAGCTCTGGTAGTACCAGTGTAGCTCATCAGAATAACTGCCACAGCTACTGCCTGGGCCAGCTAGTCTTGCCTTGAGGATCTCTGATAATATCTTGAGAGATCAATGCTCTGTACCATGGACACAGGTTGGCCCAGTGCTCAAGGGTCCCTCAAGCTCAGCTCTGCTGAACAACCTGGACACATCCAGAGTGTCTCCTTACCCCTCCTTGACACCACTGCTTCTTATTCTTAAAACCTTTATACTCTCCAAACCCACAGCTCTTTTGCAGATAGATTTGATCACAGCAGTTTGCTCCAATTATCAGTAACATGGGTATCACAGTTGCTACCTTTAGCATGTCCTTCTGGACCAACAGGATGCTTCTTCTCCAAGCCTTAGCCCGGTGTTGACTCACTGACATTGCATCTAAACAGACATCGAAATGGCAACTTCATAAAACACATCTGTAGACAGATTTCCTGAATTGCCACAGAACTACAAAAACTATATCCTAAAATAGCAGCAACAGTGGGCATCCCTCAGCCCACGGGTGTCCAGGCGGGGCGAGCTAATCCAAGAAACATAGAGAGAGACACCTGTCCCAGCCGGTTGCTGGTCCTGACACTGCCTTTCTCACTAGTTGTATGTATTCTTGTATACACGCCGTTCCTCCTTATCAGCAGGATGGATTCACTAAATATATGTCAACTGAAATTACTTTAAAAAGAGTCCCAGCACTCAGCTTCCCACCTGCTTCCCTGTGACAGCTGCCCATGCTCTATAAAATGCATCAGATGAAAGGCACCGTAGAGCTATAGCATGATTCTGTTATTACATCTAACAGATGAGCAGTGAGATCTAAACTGACCAGGGACTGAGCATCTGAAGCGAGGGGATCCTTTGGGGACACTGTTATCATGAAAGTAATATAAAGGAGTATTTGTACCAGTGACTCTGAAATTCAACAGCAGTCAACCTAGTACTAGCATCCTTTTAAATAGCATCTTTCATTTCTTGGCAAACAGCAATATCCTGTAACAACATTAGGACAGGAAAGGGAGAGGAACTACACAGCACCCAATGCAGGAGCATGCAGGAGACAATATTGACAGGTAGGAGCATGAAAAGCAAAATCTTGGGAAATTTCTGGCTGTTCTGAAAAAAATAATGACAGAGAGGAACCTTAAACAGAGGACAGGTAACAGAGGACAAATGTGATATGGTCTCGGGAAACAGCAACCAGCTGCACAACAGAACTGCTGCAATGCATAGAATAGAAAGAAACCTGCTTTGACCGTTGAAGACCACTCTAGGGAATAAGACAGTGTAGAAATAAATTAAAATAGTTGCCCAAGAGTTTGTCAAGATTTCACTTAGTAGTAGAAAGGCTTTGAGGGTTCGGGGGGATTGGGATTTTTTTTTCTCCCCTGTAAGGTTATCTTTTTAATATACAAAAAGAGCAGCCAACTATCGATTAGCCTTTACATTGCACCAAACTTATTTCCTGGACATGCTCAATATCAATAACTCAAAATCTGGGAATAAACCAATAGACATGGACTGTGGTTGACCTTAATTGCAACCTTCACACTATCTCTGTGGTAAAAGGGAAAAGCAAGCAATGAAGACGATAATGAGAGCGCTTGTTTTAGCACATATTAATATGCACAGCCATCAAACCCGCTGCCTGCTAGATTTTTCATTCCACAAGCAAATTGGATGAGACTTAGAAGATCACAGGGTGAAATGCTGTTTTTGAGATCCAGGTGTCTCGCGCCTTCATAACCTTTTGCTGAGACTGAGGTTTGTGTGCAATAAAGGTGGTTAAAAGTGGTGGACCTGGAATCAGGGGACCCAAATTCTCTTCTTGCTTCAGCCTCGTATTGTGCCAACTTGCGCAGATCACATCCCTCCAGGCTTTCATTTCCTTCATAGCAAAATTGACCTTCTGCCTCTCTTCTCCTGCCACTTCTCCCATTTTCTGACGAACGTGACCAAGAAAGAATTTAAACTGAAAGAGTTGCGAAAAAGTGACCATTTGCATGACTATGGCATAGGGTAAAAGGAGGTTACTCTGGAGCCTATCTGGGTTTTATTTCTCACAGCGAGGACAGGGGGAGCAAGCAGGGAGAGGATGTGATTGCAGCCTCTAAATATATCAGCCAGGTAAACATTAGGGAGGAGCAGAGGTCTTTAAGCTAAAAGATGATGTTGGCACAAGAACAAATGACTGCAAATAAGCCAAAAATAAATTTAGACAAGAAAGTAGATATTTTCTAACTGTTTAGGGAATGAAGTCTGGAATTTCTTTGCTGTCAAATTGGACAAATATATATATGTACATATATAACAGGTTTTAGGAAGGGTATTAATACAGCTGTGAGCAGACTTGTATGAGATGTTGCTTCTCCTATTTGAGGGATAGAGTTGCTGACCTTGAACATCCCTCTTAATCGCACATTCCTCTTTCATTTCTGCGTCACCCTAGGGCTGCAGTATCCAGTGTAATGTGCCAGGGAGAGCTGTGTCAGACAGGTCACTTCTTCATAACGGCAGCACCTGCTTTAATACACTACCAGTTCATAGAGCTGAGAGCCGCGGTGGCTCAAAAGTGTCAAAAATAGCCACATTTGAAGGCTTTCTTTCTGGGCAGGAGAGCAGAGTGCCTTTTTAAAATTGTAAACTGTTGTGGACAGAAAGGACGGCATTGCCCTCAGCTCAGGAATGCAGAAACAAGGGAAATTCGAAAGTATCTTGAAATCCATCCACTCAAGGACTGGTATCCCTTCAGTTTATGTTTTGTTACCTTGCTGCAAATTCAAGCCGTTCAATGAAAAGTCGAAGCCCTGCTGGGCAAAGTGCTGCTCATTTCACAGTGAGGAGCAATCCTTGCCCCAAGGGACCTTCTGTGCTTGCCAGCGCAAGAGATTATTGTGCCCGTCTTGCACACGGGGAACCGAAACAGGGCTTCATATTCCAAAAATGCCCTCAGCCCTTACAGACCCAATCAAGTTTCCACTCCTCTGAAAAATAGCAGCATTTGAGTCTGAAATCTGAGACCAGAAAAAAATGGGTATTTTTTTGGTGGTCTTGTAAAATGTTGGTGCTCTGATTATTACATCTTTTGATCCAACCTCCCATCCTTGCACAGTGTCTCTTTCCATGTCTGGTCAGCAACCACTTTTGATCTACTCTGAAGACTGAACAAAGCAAAAAACTTTAATGTGCCTCTGTTGGGCAGAACCATCTGTGCAGTCTAAGACTAAGACAAAAATTTGATTTTCAGTTTCCATATCGTGTAAGGCTTTAATCCGGTCAGTTATTATTTTGTGCTTTACCTACACTTGTTTCAAGCTATCAGTCCATTTATTTTTTGTCATCCTTCCTTCAACAAGGGTGCTCTCTGCTTAATAGAATCACCATCACCCCTGCCTGCTATTTTCCTTGGGAGTGATAGCTCAGTATTTATACCTAACATTTGCCCTCAAAACTTTTGACATGGGATAAGAGAGCAAAACAATTAAAACATAATATTCTGCTACGTGATGATAATTTTCCCTCATTGGTGAACATTAGGAAATGGCATTATTGTAAAGAGCCAATTACCTTTTTTATGAGCACTGTATATTTGGAAAGTAATAAAACAGAGTTATAAAACTCAGATGATTAGGAATCTCAGGGATGCTCTGCATTTTAAGAGGGGGGAGGGGATATTCTTTTAATTGCATCTGAGCATAGCCCAACCAGCAATTAGTAACTTTCAAAGCAATAAACATTACCTGGGAGGCAATAAAAGGAAATGTAGGAAAGTTATTTGATGGATGATTCCCAGCAGACATAAAGCAAAAGAAGGGAATGCGGTTTAGTGGCTAGAATAACAGCCTAGTTGTCAGGAGTCCTGCCATCTCATCCAAGCTGTGAAGCTCACTTACTAGATGCCCTGGAGTTCAACATATCACTTTATTCAGTATTAAATTGGGTATAATACTACCTAAAGAACTATGTGAAACTAAATCTGTGTTTGTCAAGGGTTTTGAAAGTTAGGATGAAAGAACACTTTAGATATAGGTAGCTTAAGCAACTAAAAAATCTGCAAGATATTTTGTGATCTAACCACGCAAAAATGTTGACACAAATAATAAGGGGCTAGGGAACCTCTCATCATCTACAAGTCAAAGCCACTTAATTTTATCAGGAAAAGCAAAACTCATCTTTAGTTTCACCACTTGGATCATTTAGTGAAGCCTCATCTCACTCTCAGTGACTTCCATAAAGTTCATATCAGCCCTACATGCTGCATCTGCATGGCCCAATCCTGTAGGCCTCCCACTCAAATACCAGGTTCTTTGCTTACATGATTTTTGAAGAGCACAGGCAAAAAAATAGACCAGAAAGTATGGAAGATGCTCTGTTAAGGCAGAGCATCCTTGCAAAGCAATCTATAAAGCTGAAATCAGAACAATGACATTTGAATCTCCATCGACCACATCAATGTTCTTCAAGGCTCAGAGCTTTGCACAGGGCTGTGGGACACAGAGCAGTGGTTGTTACCCCTTTACTTCTCTATTCCTGGAACTGTTATGGAAGTGTTGGTAAGCACTAATCAGGAACCACGGATTTAGATAAATATGAATGATAAATAGCTGAATGATCTTATGAGATCTCTGAAGGGTAGGAGTAGCCAAGTACTTCCTTTATGTTGGGCTGACATTCATGTTGGACTGATTTTTCCAACACAGCAAGAAAAAATGTGGCCTTTGGCTGCTCTTCGCAAGCACATGGAGGCCATTTAAAAGTACAGAAAGTGTTGCGGGACCCCTGCTTCCCCCATGAATACCTGAAGGAAGGTATCTGAGAGAATACCTGAGAGAAGGTGTGTCTTGTAATTCAGGGATACAGAAGAAATGGGCTTTAGTGTCAAATCGCATTAGGGAACTCATTACTTTTTCATCCATACAGCCCCCTATACAAAGCTGGAAACAAAACGATTTTTCGATTCTTGGGAAGTGACTGCCCTCATTAGCAGGGTTTGGGTGGAGAACATATTTTTTAAGTATTATTTTTACTCTGCATATAACTCATTTCTCATGTACCAGAACTCGCTTAGGACATGAAAAACATGAACAACTTCAGATGGGCTCTTTCTTCTCCAAGTCCAGCATGTAATCTTCAGGGACAAACACTGTCCATAAACTAATTAGATCATTTCCTTCTGGCCTGGAAGAAAATAAGAATGCAGTCATGCTTGACTCTTCTAGTATTTCTTTTACTATATAAAAACATATATTTTTGTTAATTGTAAAGAAATGTGACCAGGTTTAAAGCATCTCTTTGTATGTGGTTAGTTGAATCAGGGTTTTGCTCTTTAATGTCCGTGCAGGTCTCTGAGTACTTGACATAGTAGGTGTCTGCACATGCCTTGTACAGTTAAGGGAGAAATGTTTCGCTCAAGGTCGCTGAGACATGATTTGAAATCATCTGGTTTTGTCCTTGTAGAGTCATCATTTTGCAGAAGTTCTCACACACCCTAATAAAAGCCCTCCAGCAGTTTCAATGAAAGACACGACTCCCTGGAGGTCTCTGTCTTTCTCCACTGACCACAGTGGAAGAGGACGACCACTATCTTTAACTTCAGTTAAGTGCCTGTAGTTGGATGGCATGAATCTTTGCCTTAACTTCCATTGATCTCATCATGTTATAAGCAGGAGCTTAAAATGAGGCATAGCTGAAGTTCTCTGCAACATCAGGGCCTTGGAATACAATGCAACAAGATGCCAAAAACCTTCATGGTTCATTTAATCATCAGGAGCGTAGGATATGCAGCATTTTGCCAAGCTGGGCCTCTCCAGCTGTGTTATATTGGTTTTGATTGCTTTTAGTTCACTCGTGTTCATGCCCTGTTTCAATTTGATTTGAACAAACACCAAGTCTCCAAAGGCGCTCTGCTAAGAACTTCACAATATACCCTGCTCTGTCTGGGAATGAGTAAAAAAATATTTTAGCTGCAATTTTAAAGTGCGCAAGCACAATGGCTCTTATTCAACCTCTGTTTCTGCATGTGGGGCACTGGCAGAGAAAAAGGTGACGGGAATATAGAAAACCAGGGAAAAGTGAGATGAGGAAAGATTATGAGAAACCTACGGGGCAGAGAAGAAGGGAGAGAAGAAAGCATATAGTTTGATGGTTTACTCATTACAGTTGGTGGTAAAAATCCTATTGACTTTAATAGCACATGATCAGGCTTCCCTTGTGTAAAGTTAATATTGAATAGGAAGCAGCTTAGCTTCAAAAGGATTCTTCTGTTGCTACCAGCTGGAGCCTAAAAATCCCATACAGGAGCAGACTTTTCATTACCTTGCATTTTAACTAGTCATATATTAGTAAAAAATCAGTTTCTAAAAGGGTATAAAAAGTTCAGTTTGATATAGGAGCCTTTTAGGTCTATTTTAACTGCCTTTTCACCGACATAAATGATTTCTCAAGTTGCAAAGCACCGTCGAATCAAGTCTGAGGCTTTTTATTTTTCCATCAGAGGCTCTTGGGATACCTTGTGTGCTGCCAGATGAGCTCAGGATCTGGGCAGAGGAGTGGAGATTGCAGGAGAGAAAAGGCAGTATTTGTAAATACAGACTTGCTTACAGACCTGGTGGCCAGGGGGAGGAAAAAACATGTAGCAGGTCTGCAGCTCCTCAGTGTCCAGCAGCTTCCGCTACCTTTTGGTGGAACTTCACAAAAATGCCACATTTGAGTTCTTTGCCTCCGCAGTCATAGATAGGGTGACTGAGTCCAGATTCAGTCTACATTCCTGAGCTTCTGAGAAATTGTTGGCAAACGCAATTCGAGCTCTGGGACAGCAACAAAATGTTCTCAAACATCTGCTAGGGCTGCCTGATAGCCTGATAATCACTTTTTTCCTTTTTTTTTTCTTTTTTTTGGACAAGTTGTCTTGAGTATCACTCTGGGTCAAACCGTTATTAAGATGATAGTGGGGCTGTAAACTAGGCTTATTATATCCACATGCTGTGATCCTCTACACTGACGCTCCTAGGGGTAGCGTAGGAAGAAGAATACTGGTTATTTTGCCTATTCTCTCATAAACGACAGATGACAATAGCTTCAATAAGTTAATGAGAACATAAGTGGCAAGTAGATATTGTGTCACTGTTTCTTCATTCTTTCTCCATTGACTTTTTAACCTAATCTGTAGTACTCTGTGTTCTAGACACAACTCTGTAACTTGGCAGATTTTAGTAGATAATAATGTATCTCTTAGATGCTCTTATATCTTTTTAAAGAGTTTTTTTTCAAGAGCATTCACTTGTATGCAAAGAGATTTAACCTGCTCAGGATCAACTATGAGTCAGTACATACAAAGAATGAATAAATATATATATATATTTATGAAGAACATAAAAATTGTTGGATTCATTCAGTTAATGTAAATAATTGCCTTATATTCTCATGGATGTAATTCCAGTTTGCATCCATAAATGGAAGAGATATAATTGCCAACATGTGCAATGTTTGAGGGTCTGTATTGCTCTCCAGATTATCAAGAAGTAGTTGTTATTATGAATTATGAATTTTTATACATGCACACACTGGGATATATGTAAAATTCAAAAAGTTTGAATATTTCTAACATATCTGAGGCTCTTCTCACATCATTTAGGGTTTTATGAACTGTTAATTTTAATTTTCTCATTCATTTTGCTTAAGTTGTTCATTATCTTATCACAGCCAGAGTAAGCTTAGTCTTGTTGAAAGCACTCTCTATGAAGTTATCTAGGAGCAGATGCTTTGAAAAGTTGAAGGCACTTGCAAGATTATTAAGAATTGCATTTTTTAAGTTATTTGACATCATCAAAAAAAAAAACCCTAGAAACCTATATCCAAATGCTATTGAGAGGATGTTGAAAAAATGCAGAGAGAAGTACAGCTTCAGGTCTGTACTGATTCTGCAGAGTTAGTAAGTGCTATGCTTCAAATGTCCGGACACTTGCATAGCTTTGTATGCAACACGATAGATAAGAATAGTGAAGTATGATTTATTTGTCCTTTCATTATTATAGGGAAAGTGATTTCACTTTACCGATGATTAAAAAAAGAAAAAGAAAAAAAAAAAAAAAAAGGTCTCCTCTAGTGCATATTGACTGGTAAGTTTGCACTTTTGGGGATAACTGTTTCAGGGATAGGTGCAAGCAAGTAATTGAGTTGATTTGATGCCCAGAGACAAAATAAAAGGAAGTATTATTTTCAGTCTACCTCAGGAATACCATCTCAATCCTGGGATTAGCCCATCACTGAAAAATCCTGTCTTGTAATTCACTATCTTTACTTCTCCTTATGTATAAAGAGGAATTTAGCTCCCCTTTTTGCCCTTTTCCAGACAGTGAGGGGATTTATTTCTGGCAAGTCCATAAAAGACATATCACGAATTGGAGATTATTTCCTTTCTTTGCTGCTGAGCCACAGCACGACCCCTCAAAAAAATCATATCTCCATTTAAATGTATCAACATGGTGGGCAAAGGGGCTGTGTAACTAGTCCTACCTGGCTTCTTTTTTCACTAATTTTCAGGGAAAGAAAGATAGAAAAAGTCCAGCCAGCAAGGACCACCGAGGCAGAGACAAACTCTTTGCCATCCCAGCACACAGACTCTCTTCCCTTTGCTTTGCTTTCCCACTTCATCCCACTGAGGAGTTCATTTGCTCGTCCACGAGGCAACTGGGTTTCCGCCCCTGTTCCAATGCGAGCAGATGGGGTTGAAATCTCAGTTGCTGCTCTTCTCTTCCAAACTTGTAGGGTTTCTTCTTTCCCTCTCCAGCTAGTTTTGTTGTTGCACCACAAGCCATTAGTTCAGGCTTTTCATCAGTGCTGTTCTGGGCCAGTGTCAGGCCAGGGAGAGGGGAGGTAAATATAGAGGAGAAACACTGTCCCACCAGGTCAGCACTGGTCCTTTGGCTGAGAACCGGAGCAGTGGGAGTGTTAGGTGAGACTGTGCTTGCACGCTGGAGTCAAGCCAGCATCAGCAGGGAGGTGACACTCAAATAGTAGGGCTCAAGAGCCGTTGAGGTTATTTTGGCTATGTCCAGCCATCAGCTGGCAATAGGACAATGCCAAATTGCCAAATTGCTCTTGACTCTAGATTTTACTAAAAGGTACTGTAAGGATCAATGTGTTGATTATATTATCCCCCTGAGGTCATTTTTAGCGTGTGGATGCTAAAAACAGAATACTGTGCAGGGACCTTCCACCAAGCCCACAGTTCTGTAAGCACCATGGACAAGCCATTGCTCTCTGTAAACTTGCTTCTATTTCCTCTCATTTGTTCATGACCTCTCTGATGTTAAATCTGCAGCACTACAAATATCTGTGTACTTCGCTTTTCTTGAGTTTTCCTAAATGAGGAATTACGGTGGAGAGGAAGAGTGAGTGAAGAATAGAGTAAGTCCGTGTTGGTTAGAATAGGTATGCAAATAAATGAGTAAATATATGTAATGCCCCCAAAAGGTGGAAACTTCGGGGCTTTTCATACTTATAATGAAATCCACTGGTCTATAGCATATTAGACAGGGCATCCTTGGCTTTCGTCAAAAGCACAAGGAAGGTCTATTCCCTTCAACAATACTGTCCAGGGAACAACATGCTGTCTCCCTTCAGATTAGGCCGGATTTGCTGGCTCCCCGTGCACACAGGTGTACAGGAGCAAGGATGCTGTGAACCTTTCAAGGGGAATGAGCCCACAGAAGGCTGACACACAGAGCAACCACTAGACCTCGGTGAAGGTCTGTGGCTCATGGCCTGATGGAACGGCTCGTGATCTCTTTTAGAAAGGGAATTGGAGAGTCCGACATATTGTGCGATATGTCAGGGACTTTTGAAAGAAGTTTCTATTTTGTTAATTGGAAGAAACGCGCTTTTCCCTCTCTCGGCCCTTTCCAGCCTGGCATACTGCAGGCACCATCAGAAGCAAATTATAAACAAATATGAGGCAGCGATTGCATTTTTGACAGCAGCAATATGGCCAGACTGAAGGCCATATTCATATGAAGAGAGATGCTTGGTGGAACCCTTTTCTTGGGCAGCTACATTTTAACGGGATTTCTGGCACAGGGAGAAGGAGGGAGAGGGCAAAAAGGATTGGATATGGATAGGAAGCATCACAGGTTGCTTCTTGCTTCATTGAGGCCAATTGGGTTTGGGTGGCTGTGGTGTGGAAATTAAACAGGAGACTTTGCAGATGTCTAGACTCTTAGGAAATAAAAATAAAAATATTTTAAAAAAAGAAAAGAAAAAAAAAAGAAAAAAAAAAACTCGCAACACTCTTGGATTTATTTTTATTATTATTATTTTTATACCAGCATCAACTCGTTAGTGGTTGTTAATTAAGAAATGATCCCAGCAAAAGCTGCTGCTGCTGCTCTAATAAATCATTCATTAACAGTCCATTTCAGTGGGATTGTTGTTTCCAAGCACTGTATTTATCTGTTTGAAACAATCCTAACATAGTTAAAGAGGGGAAGTAGTTCAGGCTTGGTCATTACCTGATGTTTAATGATCCAGGGCCCCTGTGAGCTGAGCTGGGAAGCAGTGGTTTAACTCCCCTTTTTTAAAGATCTGGATGGTTTAAAGGGTCTGCGAGGGGATTTGTGGGGTTACTATGGTGACTGGTGCCTGATAAGACCAGAGATGGATGATGATAGTGCATTGCAAACACATATGTATGGATCCCACTGTCCTTCATGCTTGCAATATTGCTAGCCTGCGAATTGGGGTGAAAACACCACTTGCACCGCTTCCCCACATTAACAGCCCTTGAAATGTAGACAGCTGAATGCTTTTCACTGCACTGTTATATTAATCTGTAATCACTTTTTGTTGCTCTACTTGTTTGTTAGGGTTTTTTTAAGTGGCAATGTGCTACTTTGGTTTGTTGGACCTTCCTGCAATTCCTGCCTTTAGGTTTTGCTTGCAGGTTTGTTTTCCTGTGCAGAAATTAGAGGCCTGGCAGAGAAATGCTGGGTCAAGTCTTTCAGCTGGTGTTACGCAAGGATCCTCTCTGCTGTCCTTGCAGAGAGCAGAGTGTAGCATTCACACCTCCTCTGTGGTTATCTGATCCAAAATTCCTCATTTTCTTGCATACTATTTGTATTTCAAATTTGAATCCCCTTGCTCATACGTCCTCGGCTACGGGAAGCTGCTCCAAGGATGTTGTGCCTCCACTTCCGAAATCGGCGCATAAGAAATGGGCTGAAAAATTTCATCCTGAGAATATGATAAGTGTAGGGATGGATGTATATGGATAGCCCACCTGTAGTCTGTAAATAATTCAGACGTTAATCGTTGTGCTTGGCGCTTCGCTGGTGGTTTTTGCTTCAGGAACACCTTGAGCCCTCAAGCAATTACCAGGATCCCGCTGTGCAGAGCGTGATACACTCAGTAAGAAAGGGCAATCCATATCCCAGAGAGTTCGCGCACTGGTTGCAAAACCCAGCTTGCAGAGAAAGCATCATGGCACAATTTAAAAAAAAAAAAAAAAACAGAGATTCATTTATTCTTGTCTGTCATGACTATTAACCATGATCTTTATCACATGGTTACAGAGCTCTATTCTGTAATTGCTGGACACACTCAGTGTAAGGCAAGAGCCCTACAGGGATGAAATTCCCAAAATTGCAGTGTCACAGAATGGTTGGAGTTGTAAGCGACCTTTGCAGATCATTCAGTCCAACCTCCCTGGTCAAGTAGGGTCTCCTAGAGCATTATTGCACAGGATCATGTCCAGGAATCTCCAGAAAATATCAAAAAAAAAAAAAAAAGAAAAAGGATGCTGCCCTTTCTTGAAGCTCTAGCCCACAGTATTTCTGGCACTGGGGAATATCAACCTGGGCCATTTAAGAGCCTAAGGCTTGTCTTAGCTTCTTTATTTTTCAGTCATTAGCAGTGGCCGAGTGCGTTGTAAAAATGCAGTGTCTAACTTTGCCCTTGCGTGAAGAAAGAAAATAGGATTTCAAGCTGGACAAATGAGATTTGCTCCTTGTTCCGCCATCAACTTCATGATTGTCCCCCTTGTCATGATTGTCGAGCCTCGTTTCTCTTTGTTAATCATTGCAAAACTGGTGTGTGGACGCTTGCCGGCTTCATGCAATACCGCACCCGAGCAATAACTACCAAGACAGAACTCAGTGTATTTTGTGAGATTCTTCTGTGTTAGGGCTTTTTATTCTCTTTCGGGCAAGTCTAAAGTTAAGGTGAAAGATTTCCCGCTGCCTTTCACCAGACTTTCTTTGTTTAGGCCCCCGCCTGCCCGGGCCCTCGCCGTGTGCACTTGCATTTTTCTCCCCTTTGTCCTGTGCATGGTTCAGGAACTCTTCTCGTCTAATGCATCTTTCTTCCAAGAGACCAGATTTCCTGGGTTGTACCCTGGGATTACTAAATAAAACATGTGGGTCTCTGTAGAGCCTTTTGCTGTCTTTTCCAGCCCTGCAAAATGCACACAGACGCTCTCCCTCTTGCTTGCACTACCGTTACGATCGTATAAAACATCCTTGTCCACATTTCTAAAGGCTATCGCCCAAGTCTCTAATCAACTTTACCCCACAATGCTTCAGCCTGTCTTTGCAGCAGTGAATTATTTATATCTTGTTGTGAATTTTCTTTTTTTCTTCTTCTTTTTTTTTTTTTTTTTTATGCTGGACTGCACCGCGGTGTTTTCTTAACTCATGAGTGGTTTGCCACTCAAAAAGACTTAAAAGCAGAGCACTGTTACAAAGAGAGGATCAAAGTCTTATCCCAGCATCCTGGTTGGTTTGCCCCTTTCAAAACACTTGAAAACAGAGACAATATGCTGTCTGTGATTTGATCCTACCTACTCTGGGGCTTTGTGTTCTTTTCTTGTTCATATATCATATTTCAGTGATGCCAGCCCGGCCTTTTATTTATAAAGCTATTCAACAACCTTACTTTAAAGTGTGCATTTTAATAGGTGCCATCATCAGACCAGCTGAGCCCTATCCTGGTGATGCCAAAAAGAGTAGAAATAAATAAAAATTAGGTCTGGTTTTAAATATAAAATAAACTCTGCTCCACAAAAAAAAAAAATCTGTATGAAAATGGAACTTTTACCCTTGCTATTACAAGGACCAGGTTAAGAGCTTCTGGGGTCAGTACATTTTCTTCACTATTTGTACATGTAATATATGTGGGAGGCTTGGTGCTTATATATCTTACTTTTCTTCTTCTTTGTTCTTGCAAACCATATGTTACTAGCTGCTCTGAGCCAGAAGAATAAACTTATATTCCATTTAGGAGAATTTATTGCATTTCCCAAATTACCTCAGAATCTCTAAATGCAAGCTCAAATGTATATATATGTATATTTATATACATACATGTGCAGGTGTATGCATATATGTGTATGTATATATCTGCGTGTGTGCATATATGTATTTACATAAGGTTGAGAGTATATCATCCTTAAAAAGTTGCAGAAAGCCTGGAGGACACAAGTGCCCCACAACTACATCCACCTCCTCTTTCAACAAGGAAAGTCACAACAAGAAGATTTTTCCCCATCAGTGTTCTTTCTGTTTTGATGTTTTCCAACCATGTTCTCACAGAGAGTTTCTCAGAGGATGTCTCTCCTCCCTCTCCTGCCAGGGACTCTGTATTACGGCTGCATGCCAGGATCAGGAGTTCATTGCTGCCTCCTTCCACCTGCACTCTTGAGGGATAGTCAAGTACTCATAGGCGTATGGGTGGCTGGGCTTTGTTTCTGCAGTTTCCAGGTCAAGAGGATGTTCTTATTCCAAGAACAGTCTTATTCCATTTTGCTTTTAAATGGAAATATCACCTGTTGATACTGAAATCAGACGTTAGCCGGACTCTTCTCATTCAGCATTGACTGCTAAATCAGTATTACAGCATTACAAATGAGAAACAAAAAAATCATAAGTTAGTCTGGGGTATTAAATAGCTCTGTCCAGAGCCATGATCCAGTACTGCAGCTGAGTGCCATGTTAGAAGTGAGAGTTCCCAAATCCCATGAGGAAACACTTGAAGCATTCAGCATGTGGCAGAGTCTGCTTCAATCAAAGACAAAGAAATTTTTCAAATTCAAATAAATTTAAAGATAGAAAAAAGAAGGTCTAACCAGCATCGGAGATAGGAGGAGAAGAGGCCACATCCTCAGCGAGTGCAGATCTTTATAGCTCTGCTAGCTTTAGTGAAAAGCTGATAGTTTATGCCAGTAGAAAATCTGATCCTCCTTTTTAGAAAACAAATTGGTCATCCTAAAGAAAAGGAACATTGCACCATTCTTGGCCTGTGCTTAGTTTCCACAAGTCTTTGCCATCTGCTCAGAGTTAGGTGAGATCTCCTCGACTCATTTTAATCCCTCCAGGCAAGAGGACATATTTGGCCTCTTGGTAAAGGCAGACCTTGGCTTTTCAGGAAGACAAACTGCAGTCTCATTCCTCAGTAGAAACCTTCTGGAAGTACTGCAGTAAAATAAATAAAAGCAGTGCCAGCAAGAGGACAAACATACTTCTCTCAGCCTTCGCCATATGATGTAACTGCCATCCTCCAGTGCACTTCCTTGGCCTACCAGATTACGTTTTATAGGAGATGGAGTTTTATGTCAAATTATGCCCTGGAAGGGAAGTGAATCAGAGCAGTGAAGACAGAGGTAGGCGTTATTGGATTTACTTTATTGCCGATTGTATAGATTGGAGGTAACTTAAAAGCTCATAACTCTGCAAAGGGAGGAAATTTTGCCACCCACATGTTGAAAATTCTGGTAGGAAGCTTGCTTTCGTTTTACAAACAATTGGTTAAAATGACTGTTGTCCTCATTGCCAAAGATCAGCACTCAGAGACTTTGAATTTCCTTGAAAAAGTCATGAAAATCAGTTTACAACAATGGGGCTTAAACACCAAATAAATACAAATTACGTCTCTTTCTTTACCTCGTGATTTGGTGTGCATCAGGCATGTATTTTCAGGATTTCTCCTCCAAGCCAACTACAAAGTAAGGCAAATGAGGAAAGTGCTGAAGTTTTAGGATCCAAGTCTGGATCAAGATTTCCAGCACAGTTGTGAAGTTTGGGGGCATGGTTTAATCTCATGCTTAGAGAGCTGGCCTGAAGATGGGAGAGTGGTGCAGGCATACGATGAAGTACAGAGGAAGGTCAGAAAGCCCAAATCCATTAGTTTGAAAAGAAATTTTATATATATATATACATATATATTTATGTGTGTGTGCATGTGTGTGTGTGTAGACATGCATACATACACAATTTTTTAAGAACCTGATTGGAAGAGGTGTATATTGATTTATACAGAGCAGAGATTTGGCTCAGAGGATAAGGTTAGACATGCCTGGCTCTCTTCTAGTCCTGACCCTCTCAACTGTGATTTTCTCTTCTCGGTGGCATTCGGCATTTGGGATTACCATTTTCTCAGCGTTATGTTGAGTGAAGCCAGACTGACATATGTCTCTTTATTGTTCTTAAATACCAAGGCCCTATCTGGTTAGGATTTTGGTTGAGACCAGGACCCTACATGGGGCTGTTGTGTCTCCACTCTGCAGCTTGAGCTACTGGCGCATTTCACGTTATTTATGTTTACAGCCAAAGATACGAAATTGTAACTTGACATATACATGAAAGCCTTTCTGTTCCTGTTAGTTTTGAAGCTCACTGTTAGGACGATGTTCTATTATTACAAAAAGTTAAGCCTCACTGCCAAGGTATTTACTCTATCCTTGACAGTTTGCATTAGCAGTTCAGTCAACATAGGGAGCTGGTTCTCTGAAGGGACTGCAAAGCCTCGAAGAGAAGACAACCCAACTGTCAAACACAGAGCCAGACTTCAGATTTTTTGTTTCTTCTGATCAGATAACTTTTTTTTTTTTTTTTTTAATTTGATTTTGGCTTACTGTGGATTTAGCAACAATGAAGAGAAGCAAATTGCAAGCATATGTGCTAGTTAATTCAGTAAACTCCCAACTTCAGCACAGCAGTGCCACAGTTTGCTGGTTGAAATTTGGCTGGTCTCAAGCCAAGGGACGAGAGAGAGAAAGAGGAATTCGGCTTACTTCTGATAATTCTTAGGAACTTTCCTGTACCTTTTTAGTTCCTTTGGCTTGCTTTGCCAGTGAAAGGACGCTGCTCTTCCCAGGCTTTCAAGAGATTTATTGATCACTTCCATGGGATTTCTGAACCGAACTGCAAGGTGCTGGCTAAACCCAACTGGTTGATAACGATGAGCTGTGCATTAAAGCAGAATATAAGAACAAAACAACAACAACAGTGACAACAGGAAAATACCAGAAATTCCACTCAACCACAGAGAGTCTTAGGGGCTCATGCTGATCTTGCCATTTAATCTGCTGCAGGCTAATTGGAACCTCCTATGAAGAATTTCACTTTGCAGAGAGGGAGATGGAGACCCTTCAGTGCTCTCTCCCTTCAGTGCATGAGGGACAGCCCCAGGGTTTCTCTCCCATCACTGTTTTCTCAACAGCATGAGGTGCAGGGGCTGGTAACTCACCATAGCGTGTTGAGAGAGTGTTTCTACCCAGGGGCATAGCCTGGTTTATGCCTTTTATTTTCCATGTAAGATAAGCGGATTAGTTTTGTTAGTACCTGGCAATAGCACATTAAGCAGATTGCAAGGGGCTGGAGAAGGAAGAAAGGAGAGTTTTTACTCTTTGAGGCCCTATAGCATGTCATACCTATTACAGTGAAGGTTCACTACTTCCTCATTGACTTCCCAAAGCCTTGAATTTAGTCCTTAAATATATCTGAGCTCTCAGTGCATATCTATGGAATGGAAACAAACACATTTTCTTATATTATGTCATGTACAAGAGCTGCTCTTTTTTTCCCACAAAATTGTGACTCTTGGCTCTGATTAGTGACAGAGTCAAATTCTGACAAATTCGCATTCCTGACTCCTGGCAAAGGACATGCGCATACCCCATTACTAAGGAATTAATAGAGGCACGCTCCTGAATCATGCCATCAACTTATACAGGCCTGTGTTTGGAAAAAAAACAAAACAACAAAAAATTCTTTACTGAGTTATCCTTGTCCTTAGTTTGTACTTATTCTAATCCACTTGATGAGCTTTCTGTCCAATCCTATTTAATATATCATAACAAATAGTGCATTCACATAATTAAATAGGATTTATCCTATTTAGAATCATAGAATCATAGAATCATTAAGGCTGGAAGGGACCTTTAGGGATCATCTAGTCCAACCCCCCTACACACGCAGGGTCACCTACAGCATGTGGCTCAGGACTGCGTCCAAGCGGGTTTGGAAGATCTCCAGAGAAGGAGACTCCACAACCTCTCTGGGCAGCCTCTTCCAGGGCTCTGTCACTGTCAAGAAAATTTTCCTT
>VZSV01000049.1:3142166-3156945 GCA_013398735.1 Nothocercus julius | reverse complement strand
TGCAGAGCTGAGATCCTCTTTCAGTCTTCTCTTCTCCAGGCTAAACAGGCCCAGCTGGCTTAGTCCTTCCTCATAAGATAGATTCTCCAGTCCCTTAATTGACTAATGACTGAGTTTTTTTTGTTTGTTTTTTGTTTTTTTTTCCAGTTGGGGAAAATCCATGCCCCTTTGAGATTTACCTGAGTATTACTGTGTAATCGGATTCAAGTGCTTGCTATAAATAAAACGTTGCCCCTTTCACTTTCTAACTAGCATTAAGAAAATCAGCAGATAAACCTGTTGCTGTGGAGAGGTTCAGCAAGAGACAGGTCTTAATTCAAAAGAACAGCGAGCTAAGCTGAGTTAGCTCACGTTGCATCAGCTGAAGGCTCTTCCCCCATAATGCATTTACTGAACATACACAAATTCTGGTGAATAAACCAGAGCAAAAACCATTTCCAGACACTAATCCTTCCCACCCTACAAGATCACGTTGACCACCACTGTTTCCTTGATTCTTTTTCTACACTCCACTATCACATTTTGCAATGTCTTACAAAACTTTTGTCTCTTTTTGTCCCTTCTCCATATCCTTTCAGCTTCCTCTGCCAGCTCTTGGCTACCTTTCCCGCTTTGATCACAGCATGGATTTAACTTCTACTTCCATCATGCTCTTTGTGTTTTCAGCCTTCACTTGAGTTCCCCATTTGCTCAGAGTAGTTAAATCAGTTTTTGCTCCTGTTGGCTGTGTTTACCTGGTCCTGCGGTTGGCCTCACTAATGCAGCCTGTAAATTACAAAGTCTGTAAATTAAATTTGTGTATAAAATACAGATATTCACATATATGGACACATTCAGATTGTGGACCTCCTTTTTATCCGCACTGTTTGAGACCTGAGGTAGATTTTCTTATATTTTAAATAAGAGGGTTATTTTATACCATTCAAATCATGTTTTCACATCCTTTTATTACTGGAAGTGAGTGTTCCCCACCAAAACGGGTAGATGCAGAAGCTGTTTGGTGTTTTACTACCTGTAGAGCTTTTAAGGGTCAGAACTGTTACTAATACAGTTATAATACCTGGATTGAAGTAGAAAAAAATATTAACCAAAATGAGCCAGCAAGCATCTGTAAGCCATTTTGAGACCTTGAAATATCAGTCTAGTGGCATGTTTTTGTAGGTGTGATAATCTGAAGAGTTATGCAACAAAGCACTTGTAGGCCCAGGTAATATCTTTTATAGAAGTGATATACTTGGGAAGAAGGTAGGCAAGCTTTCTTCAAACCTGAAATAGAAGCAGCAGATTTCACAGCTAAAGTGCAAGCTGAGAGAAATTGCTCAGAGTTTATAGCAGAGCTTGTACGAGGATGTGTGGTTTCTTCAGTGGGATGGAATAAAGGCTACCAGAACTTTTTGTGTGTGTGTTTCAGGACTTTCAATGTTCACATCAGAAAAACCACTTTGACTAGGAAGTAGCTCTATTGCTCCCAGGTTCCAGATCCTCTATTTTCATTGACTGAAACGCCAAAATCCTCCAGAAGTGCCAGGCACAAGTTTAGTTACAGTGGGGACATATATAAGAAAAATCACAAGCAGATAACAAAAGGAAGTGCCATGTCTTTTTCATATTTATCTTTGTTTCGGCTTCAAAATAAAAACAAAAGGCAGCACAGCTGTTGTGTCAAGAGCAGACATGTCCAAATAGTTCTACCTTTGAAATGGTCTTAGCTGAGCAATGCATTTGGGAGCCATCAAGTGCAAAACACTTTGCCTTTACCTGTTCATTGCCAAGCTCCCAATGGAAATGAGTTTTGCTGTAACCTGACTTTATCCAGAGCCTATGACAGGGAGCAATGAGCTCTTCTTGTTCTTAAAACCTCTCCAAATGTGTGTTGCTTTCCCGTGAGAGCATGGTGGTTTACCTTCTGCACAAAGGCACAGGGATGGACAGTATCTCCTTTAAACAGCCTCTTGGAAAAGTTGAAGTGGAAAGTGGAAGTGGAAGGAGGCAGATGCCCATGGCAATAGGCAGAGCAGGGTATTGTCCACCTTCCACCTAACAGGAAATCTCTTTCCCTCTGGACTGCACTGGATGCCTCCTACCCGTCTCCTTACATGAGTAACTTAACTCTTCCAGTAGGACTAATAGGAAACTTTTGGATCCCAGTTTGTGTTGGCATTTACTGAAGATGCGTGTGATGAAGATACCCAGCCTTTCTGTAATAATTTAGGAACTAAAGCATTTTCCAAGGAATTGGGAATTCTGGGCTATGCTCCATTTGAATATGACATGAAACCATGGTTATACATAGCTACTTTTGAGGGGATTTAAGTGGGCTTAGGATGGCTCTTCAAGCCAGTGTGTATTTGCAGCAGGCATTAAGCAGATCAGCACCTCTGAGTTAAAACAATCAGGAAACTTGTAGTTAAGTTGAGCGACAACTAATAAACACAGAAACCTATAGAATTGCTTAGCCCCTTGAAGCAACCAAGCTGGTTTAGCATCTGGGATTTCAGTGACCTTCCTCAGCATCATTTCCATTCATATTGCTGCCTCCTGTCATTTTTAACACTTTTCGAACAAAATAACAACTGTTCCTATCTAAAACCAAGAAGTCATGTATTTTGAAAAGTTTTTGCCACTTCAAGACTTCAAGTTCATTTTAGTTATCATTTCCTATCTTGTTCTAATACTAGTTTTTTAAACACGTCAAGATCAGTCCTTAGAAGATACTGAGCAATTAAGTGGCTTAATTACAGTGTCTAAATAAATATACTAAAAGTGAGGGAATTGGAAGTCTGGCTAATTATCCTAACACAAAACAAAACAAAAACTGCATATTTTATCTTTTTGATTCCTGGCTGATAAGCAATAGCTGTTATCATTTTTTTTTTTCCAAACCATTTTAGCACTTCCTTCCAGTCAGCATTTGAATTTTATCTAGGTGATTCAGTGAAATGCTTCAGAACCCCTTGCTGAATGCATTTTCCAAGCATTTTTATGATGCTCTGATAAATGGACATTCTAAGAGTTCAAATAGGAGCCTTAATAAGATCACTTAGAGGATATGACATCAGGAAGGAAGCACACTGTAAGCTAAAGAAACATCATAGAGAAATAACACAACTACCATAATTTTCTCTGCATTTCTTTTCTGTATTCAGGGCAAGAAAATTCTGTAATAAAATACTGCTGGAAAGTTTAATACCTACAGGTAATATGGACAGGATTGTTTCTGTATAATTCCCTGTGAGAGTTGTAATAGACTTGTGGAAAACTGGGGTTTAGATTAACTTTTTTTTTTTTTTAAATAAAAAGCATCTTTCAATTTTTTTTAATTTATTTATTTATTTTTTTTTTCCGGGAGAGAAAAGGGAGTATTTGTATGTATAGTGAAAATTTAAAAGACCATGGGGAAAACGGGGCATAGCCAAACAGGGCATAGCCAGAGTTGCTCAGTTCTCTCAGACACCGTTTGGTGAAAGAGTGGTGGAACTGCAGTACTGTCTGCAGAGGACCTAAAGGACTTTTTAGTGAGAGATTCTCCATTTGAGTCATTTGGCCAATACACATGTGGACTATGCAGCAACCTGATGAAAGACAATTTGGTATGCAAAGTGCTTTCCAAGTGGTGCCTTTAGTTTCAGATCTATAAGAGAGAAAATAGCTGTAAGAATAATGAATGGTGCACCGATGGTCAAGCCTGTCAAAAAGGTCAGGCAGGTAATCATCAAAATTAGAGATAAAAAACATTACTGCATTACTTTGTCCTCCAGCCTACTGAAGAGTGCCGAGGGCAGTATAATATAAGTACATTTGGGAACGAGAGGTGTTAGACCTATTAGACTCTGGAATAGGCTGCCCAGCTTGATTGATTGGGAACTTAAAACTGGACTTGTTATTGAAAAGACTTCTATGAAATAGTGAATAGAACCTTCAATAAGCCTCAGAGATGGACAAGATGACCAAAAAGGGCTTTTTACCATCCAAAACATAATGATTCCCTGCTCCTGTTAGCTTTTTATCACTGGATAAAATCTAAACTACAGAATTTTTTAAGAAGTACTTCAGTTAATGTTTTATGGTTAACTGCATGTAAGTCTTGAGAGAAGCACCTTAGACTGAGTAAAATAATTAGCCACAAGTTGAAATATGAATAGCATGTACTGTTTCAGTAGTCGGGACAAAAATAATTAGTTATCTTGATTTATTGCATAATTTTGACTACCATCAAAAGACATTTCTCCTTATAGGGTGTAATTAACAACCTCATGGGAGTATTGCACATCTAGAATTAGCCATGGATGGGGAAAGATGGCAAACAAGGTGGATCAGTATTTTGTTCTGCCCTGGCAATGCTTGCAGCATGTTTTCCCATGGCTCACATGCTGTATTTCCAAGCATAGGACTCTGCTAATACTGCCCTTATCATTGTAAAACTTTCCTATAAGATAACTCATCCTTTAACTGTCATGGAAAAGCAGAGACTGTAGGAATGAGAGAAACTATTACGGGAAAAAGACTTTTCCTTTTATTTAGCCCAACGGTATATACCCCACACTGTTGTAAATCATTCTGTGAACAATTCGCTTCTTTTTGCAAATAACTTTCATGTGTCTGTATGTGTTTCGAATTACAATTACCTTCCCTCTATCAAAAAAATTCTCTTATTTGAGACCTCTCTTTGTATAATGCCTTGAAGAATGTCAGATTTTCCCCACTGACAGGGGAAGCAGGGGACTGAACAAAAGCCAAGGTGAAGATTTCTTTGTATGGGGTAGAAGTCAGTAGAGGTATTCAACTTGTGGCTTTAATGATCTTAATCAAAGCCTTGGGAAAGAGAGAAAAAAAAAAAGTAACAACAAAGACGTCTGTTAAATTTTGTCAAGTCTTGATATCGCATTTTGCTAGTAGGTCTATTTTCTTCTAGTATGCTGAGAGGCGTGCAGTCATTTTGGAGGAAAAAAATAATAGCTCTCTTTCTTTGAATTGTAAATTACATTCATGAAAATCTCTGCTGATTTCATCTTTTTCTTGTGGGTGACTGTTGCTCTTTACTTACTAATATTGTTCTAGGCTTGAAGTGAACTTAAAGCAAATCACAGATTTTGGTCCAATGCCAATTTTTCCTGGCATAATATTTCTGCATTACTTTTATTTTCTGACAATACCATTGACTAGGAATCTTCTTCAGCAGAGAAGAGCATCTTGTGTAGAGGCACAGCAATATCTTGGCTCTTTGCTTTACCAATAATTCATAAAGTTTCCTGGCAAAAGGAAATAGAAAAACAGGTGTATAAGGAGAAACTTCGAATTATAGCAGCAAGGGTTGCATATCTTCTTTGAAGCTTTGTCAGTAAGCATGTGGCCTTCACTTTGACCTTCCTGCACAACATTTGCCCTCCCTTCAGATTGCAGCAAAGGGTATCTCTCAGCCTCTCACTGTCTGCAGAACACTGCAAACACCTCTCAATCAAAGTAATTTCAGCTACTCCAGCACAAACAACTTCTCTACTCTTATTTTGTTTTTGTCACAGTTTGCATTGCAAGAACATCTAATAGCCAGACAGAGGATCAAGGTCCTGCTGCTTTGCTAGCTTCAGAAACACACAGGGAGAAGCAGCCTTACCTTGAAAGGCCTGCAGACAAAAAAAAAAAAAAAAAAAAAAAAGGACCATAGTGACACGTGACACTGGAAGACACAGGATGGCTCTGGTCTTCTAATGAGTTGTGCCAGACACAGGGTATGTGAAGGATTCAGTTGCTTTCCTGGGGGAACATGAGGTGGGTATCAAAAGCACAAAGATCAGGTTAGACAGGTCTGAAGAGCAGGACTGAAGAGCTCAGGTAAATACTGCAAATCTTTCTCAAAGGGCACAGAACTGCACCCACCATGAACCCTAGTGTGGAGAGATAGGCCTAAGGGTCACGCAGACTGGCACATCCATAGTAGCATCGTGAGGAGGCACTAGCTTAGCATGCAGCTCCTATAGCATGACATATAACTTAACTCAGGCTCATATCACTCTGGCTTAGCTATACAGATTCTGTTCTGCACTGGCTTTGCCCTTTCTGCAAGACACAGGCTACTGTATCAACTCCAGGGTCCTAGGGCTTAGCTCACAGAAGGAAACTGCTATGGAAAATAAAGTTTTCTCCATCCTCAGATCCATTAGGGAGTCATCAAAGGAGAGCTTTGCCAAGGCACTTTTCGGCTGACGAGAAAGAATGATCTTCTGAACCATGGCTCTTAAAAAGCAAACAGCCTCTCTTCAACATCTGTTTGAAATGGTGCACTGGAAAATGGATCTTCTACTGTGCCCTAAAATTAAGGGATACTGACAAGTATATAAGAAATAGCAGTCCCTAGAAAATTACCTCCATCAAATTTTAGAGATACAAGCAACCAACCCTAATGGGGATTAAGAGGATGATCAGGACAAAATTGTCCCATTAAATATAAAAGGCTTAATAAGTTCATTAGTTTTATGCAGTGCAGAAATCCAAAGTCAAGAGTGTAACCTTATCCAAAATAGCAGCAGATATGGGCTTTTTACTCATGACCACATTCCAAAGGCAATCACCACAATTCTCACCCAAAGGTAATTTCCTCCCCAAAAAAACAACTTATAAATGTGTTAGATCCTCATCCTAGTGTAACCGACACCCTTCAGCTGCTCTCCAGAGATCTGCAGCCTCGTGGTTTCCTTGGACTGTACTTACTCAAGTAGGTTACATTTATTCCTGAAAGGATAAAATACCACTTCTTCAAAGTTCATGGATCTCCCAGTTTAGTCTCCACTCCTATAACTTCTATAAAGCACTTCTGTGAGCTATTGGAAGGCAAGTGTTAAGTCTGCACATCCAATAGGACCTTTGAGTGTTCTGGAGGAGACTGAAACAGCACTGACACAACTGTTTCAGTGAGATCATTTCAGGGTTCTAGACATTTAGCCCTGGGCTCATGACATTTTTCTTCAGGGACCTGGGTTAGGATCAACAAAGGTTCCCTGTATAATCAATCAAGATAAATAAGAATCTTCAATTCACATTGCAGACAGGATAGGAGGTCTCTGGAAGGTAATGCTCTGCTTCCCCTGACCACAGAGACATCCTAGAGTGACTACATTCTACTAGGTCATATTTCCCCTTCATTCATTTATTCCCCAAAAAAGTCCTAGATTTCTCTAACAATTATAACCTTTACCCCATTCAAGGTATCTTCCTTTGGGGTTGTCTAGGTAGCAGCTTCTAAGAGAAGGAAATGCTCATTTCATTTCTTAACAACTTATTACACATCCAACCTGGCCAAGGGTCTTTAGGAAGATCCCAAAATGTAGCAATTCCTGCAGAGATCATGAGATGAGCTTCGGGCTTTGGCCATAGGATGAATCAGTTTTACTCCCAAAGTCATGCAATTTTGGTTTGGTTTCTGGTATTCCACAATTTTGTCTCCTTTGGGATTACTTCAGAAGTTGTTAAAAAAAAAAAAAAAAAAAAAAAAAAAGGTGCAAATCACATTGCAGAAATACTTGTGAAAATGTTATTTGCCTGGGCAAGTAAAGCCTCACAAGGGCCCACGTATAAAAAACTCTTCCCAGCTAGGACAACAGGAGTAAGAAAGGGGAATCTTGCTGCTTTCCAATGATCAAGTATATCAAGAAAAGTTTTGCAAGGTTAGTTCAAACCTTATATTATTATTTTTTGTTGTTGTTGTTACCATTAAGCTTAGAGAAAGCAATTTTTACAAAGCCTGCATTTGGTGTTCAAATACAGGGAAAATGGACCTTTTAGAAGATTTGCATGTCATCATTTGCAGGGAACTTTTTACTTTATATTGGGTGTTTTGGATCAGACAGAGCATTAGTGTCAGATTGAGAGGACATTTCACAGGCAGCTCATCAGCCTTCCTACTGATTACATTATTCTTTTACAAGCTAGGTTTGAGTAAAGCTTCATGAGCTTTTGTAATGCTGATCTGTAATTAAAGGTTTGTGCTTCCCCTAAAACTTTAGATGATGTGAATTACTTGTGTAAATATTTCACATGTAAGAAGAAAAGATACTCTGTGGTGATTGGGACTGTTTATGCTGATTGTATTAGAAGAGAGAGTTTCTTTCTTGATCCTTATTTCTTTGATTTTGAAAGAGATACAAGTGATCTCCCATATATTTGGAAATTAAATTACCTGTTTTGCCTTTGAATAACAGCACAATCTCAACCTTGGAAACTGATGTTCAGAAAATTGTGTAGCTAACTTACACAATCTGCTTCTACTGTTGTGCCTACAAATGAGCAAGCTTAGTATCTGGCTCATGCAGTTGCCCATGTAATTTTCTGAAAATCTGCTGTATTATTTTCTTGTGTTGAAAAAAAATATATATATATACACATATATATAAGTTTATATATATAAAAATATATACTTATATATATATATAAGTGCTGCTGGGCTGCTCCAGAGCACCCCAAGCCTCAGTGGAACTACATTTCAGAAGGGAACAATTTCCTCCCTGCTCCTCTCCATCTTGCTCAAAGGATAATTGTTTTCTGATGTTTTAGGTTCAGTTAGTAACCTTTGGAGCTGGGGGAAAGGAGATATGAGGCCTGGGTTATTTCTTGTCCCTTTCTACCTTCTACTTCGTCCAGTAACTGGATAAGGCCCAAATGCTCGGCCCATGTTGTGTGCCAGGACAGAGGCAGACAACACAGTTATCCAGGTGGGTTGTATTTTTTTTTTTTACTTCCCAGAATCACATTCCCCCTCTCAGATCTGCAGGCAGTCTCAAAGTTTTCTGTCAGAGGAAGGTCTGCCCAAGGTCTGCCCTGTACATCCTTGAATTCCTGCTGACAGCAAATTTGTGACTTCCTCCGCACAGAATGCCCCATCCTGGCAAATGGATAAAGAAAATCATTGCATCTGTTCATAGCTAAAAGGAGGAAAAAAAACATACTTTGGGAAGAGGAACACAAATCACCCACAAGGCCGGTGAAGTCCCTGTAACATATGTTCTCCATACTTCCCTTCAGTCTAAGTGAATTTATTCATTCCCTCTTAGCCTTGTATAGCTCTTTTTTCCAATATGCCAGTTTTCATACAGGGCATGTGGTTATTTCTCATTTTCAAGGCCCAACTACTCATTTCTTAATTTTAGTGACATGGCAGCTGCCCAGGTTTTTCTTGTTAAGATCATATTCATTTGCTCCCTTTATTTCATTTATTTTCCCCTCTGGCTCTGCAGCTATAAATCAAATACAGTAAATTAAATTAAATAAAATAAACATAAGTGCAGGTGGAACTTCAGGAAATATAAATAACTAGGAGTAGGTTTCCAAGACTGCTTTTTCTAATCAATTCTAAACATAAGATATATATTCTCTGTTGAACTAACAATGTTGTGACCACGTATTGTTAAAAAATAGTAAGAAATCTCCACAACAATTCCTTATACCTATGATTCATTGACATGTTTTGCCAGACAGTTAGTCCAGCTTATTCTTTCTCCAGAGGTGTTTTATGCTGTCCATATGAAAGGCACGATATGCTGCCACGAGAAAGGCATGAATGCTTTACATCCTTTAGGAAAATTCCTCCTTTCTCTGTCTCCAAAGGAGAATGGCTTATCAGGGCTAAGAAAGCAGCCCCTTACCATGTGCTAATGAGGGCCCCCTCCTCAAATGATATGTTTCCCCTCACCTTGAAAGGCAAAATGCCAGATATTCTCCTCCTCAACCCAGCAGGATTTCCGAGGCCCTGAAATAGAGGAGGAGCAAATTACTGTCTTTTATATTCTTCAGAGAACCGAGCACTGCTAAGGCAGGGCACTGCCCTTCCCACCTTCCAGAGTGTCTGCGCTTCACCTGCAAGGTGCGTAGGGATGCCCCAAAGCCCACACTTCTTGAAACCTTTGCAATGTGGCTTTTTCATCCCAAAAGACCTCACCCTTGCAGCACTGCTTCATGCTTGTGAGGTTTTAGCCTGTTACACAGAGTATGGGATGAAACTGCTCGAATTTTAGATTTATTTATTAATTAATGTATTTTGTCAGACGCAGGTGCCTGTGCATTCCAGTTGTGTAAGCAGGTCACAGACTTCTCCAGCTCAAGACTAGCTACGGTTCCGATACAGATTTGGTTTGGATGTCAATACAGATCACTCAAAACCACTGAGCAAGGGGAAGAAAAAGGAAGTGCATCTCTTTATATTCCCTTGCTTTTTGACAGGGTAATAAACCCAGCCAGGACACTACAGAATACGCTTTTGCTATCATTTATACAGGCTTCCTATGAACCCACAATGCATATTAAAATGCTCTAGATTTTAAAGGCTGTGATGAACTTACGTTTAAAACAGTGCTCAGCTTTGTAATTTGGGGTTCATGAGGACCACTGCTATAAACTAAGCATTTTCAGTGGCATGAATGCAAATAATGCACATAATGCAAATGTGCTTACTTGAGAGCTAGCATAGTCGCTGTACTGTGGTACAGTATGACAGTATCTTTGCCCAGCTTCCCCTGTACTTCCTTTATAGTGGGAATTTTGCTAATTAAAAATATTCTGAGTGTGATAAACAGGCTTTTCGACTAATGCCGTGGCTAGAGATATACTACACAGACAAAGCAAAAAAATAGCCTTATCATTTCTGTTTCAGACTCTCCCACTGATTCACTGGGCATCTTGAAGCAAATTAGTTCCCTTCTCAGTGTCACAGCTTCCCTGTCTGTACGAAATACAGTGCTACACCCCAGACAATCTAATTTTACCTGCTGACCTAGTAAGAGATAGCAGCGTTACAAAGCTTAAATACTCAATGCTTGTAAAATTCATAGAGGTTATTGACTGAAGCTTGAGGGAAGAAGGAACTAATAAGGGGAAAAAATAATAAGGAAAAAAAGTTGATATCAATAATTTACTAGTTGCAGATAATACCATTCTGGGTATATTGACCGGTATATTAAAATCTGTTTTCTGGTGGTATTTGTGCGATGAAAAATCAGTGTTTATGTATTCATACTCTTCTCCCTGTTTCAGGACAAATTGTAAGCATATGAATGTAATTCACAGAATATAGTCTATGAAACAATTTGCAGTCCTTCATTTTAATGCATCTCCCTGAATATTCTGTATTCCTGGCAGTCGTACTCACACCAGCATCAATTCACCTGTTTTAAAGCACATTTTGATCTCTGAAGGCTAAATCCTGCAAGAGACAAAGTAACTCTACAAACACACAGTATTCTGAAATATTACAGTCAAATGTATAGTATAAACTGAAGGCAGGCTTATTGTTTGTCTTACTTTCTCCTGGTCTACTATATAGAGCCTGCTCTGGTCTGTCTGTTCCGTAAATTTAGAGCACTTGCTTAAGTTTTGTGGAGCTGCTTAGGTAAGCTGAGAATAGATTCTTTGTGTTACCTTTACTTCCAAAGTTTTTGTTTCCTAAGTACTTTCATAAATCTAGTAGAGACTGTGACATGTCTTTCCCTGATTTTTTTTTTTTTAATCTTAATCTGAAATAATGGCTCATAGATAAAATAGAGTTTTATGTTTTGTTTCCCTCGGAGTTTGTGCAAACAACATATTCATGCAGAGATATTCAGCTTATATTATTCCTGCCTCCAGTCCAAAGAACATAATTTTGACTGTTGACTGCAAGCAGATACAGAAGATTGTTACAAATTGATGCCAAGGGGCCCATACTTGGAATCCGTTTTGTTTTTCTTTTAGTTAGATTCTAAATTGCAAGGGTGTGCATAATGAATGTGTTATCTAGTCCTTCTGTTTTGTGTTTTTGAAGGAGAAACAGCACATACTGCAAAGTGACTTGGCCTACTTGCTCAGGTTCCATAGCAACCCAGTATTGCTGCGAATTCATTTTGTACTAATCAATTAGAAATTTTGCTCTGGCAGCTGGAATGAAAGTTTATGGGCTGAATGCTGCTTGTTTTACTTGGACCTACAGATTCAGTAAATTCAATGAGATGCCTGTGTGAGAACAATATGGACTTCTTATCTTTTGTCTCTGTCTAGTTTTTGTTGTTGTTTTATTTGGTGAGATGGTCAGATTTAATTGTTGGCTTTCTTACCATGCAGAGAAAAACAGGCAAATCTCCTAAAAGATTCCTTGGATGACAATTTAGCATACCCTACTGTTACAAATGTAGTTGCTGATATCATAAAAGGAAGGAACTTGGCTCTGCATGCATTTTAACGGGATGTTCTCAGTATAGATGAAGAGTGCATTGGATTTCCTCTTGCATCTATCCCAACAGTTTGTGCCCAAGAGGAATCTTACAGGGCCCATGGTTGTGTGTGCCAGTGCCCTTCACATTAGTACAGCCTTCAGTAACATGGTTAGTATGCATGATTCCTAGGAAATTTCTACCATAAAGGTCAGCTCATGCACTTCTGAAAGTGCATATAGCTCCCGTGAAAGCCCACAGGAACTTTTCATGTGTAATCTGTAATGGTATAGTTGATTAAAATCCAAGGTTTTCATTAAACAGTTTCTTCTTCTTCTTCTTGTGAATCTTCTTTTCCCCTTGCCAAAATTACAGTACTGGGAGATAGGGAGAGCAAAGAGAATAGATATACCAAAAACCCAACCTGCAACCATGTGGAAATAGCAGAAAGTTTCTGATGCAGACTGACAAAAGCAGTGACATTTTGCGCTTCCTTTTTCAATTCCAAATGCAGTTTATTCTGCTGCTGATCTTTATGTCTCATGTGCTGCTGTCTGACCAGAGGGAGAGCATAGGGGCTGCTCTCCTTTCATTCATTATCCCAATTTTTGGTCAGGGTTAGACACACCAGTAACTTCCTTTTTATGCATTTTCCTGGATTTGGGGTAAATGAGTCAGAGCCTTGAAATACATTTAATTTAGACCATCTCTCTCAATGGCTAGAAAAATGTGTCCTCCCTCAACCTGAAGATGGCCACAGGGTTAAGTCAGAAAGTACACTAAGGAACTGGACCTACAAAGCACAGGACTATAGGAAGACATTGACTTAACATTTTCCTTCCATTTTATTCACCATCACATTAGAATTCAGGCTCAGGCTGCAGAGCATCATCCTCTTTTGTACCATCATCCTGTTTCGTATCATCATCTGTTTTTATAATAAATGCAGAATAAATTAAGGACATGATTTAAACCTCGTTAAACCTCAGAGCTCATGAAAACTCCAGTGATGCTCCTTCATTTTCAGAGGAGACATCTGCTTCTTTAGCTAGAAGCAAATCTCCAGGAGCTGTTCACCCCAAAGCAGGGCAGAGATGTGTGGGATGGAGAACCACATGATCCCACCTAACTCTGGAGATCTCCTTCCTCTGTCAGCTCTTTAGCAAAGCTGTCTTCTTCTTGAGGGAGTTACAGCCATTTGAGTGTCTCTGAGCACAGGTGCAGCCCTATGTTCCCTCCAGCTCCCTGGCTTTGCCTCCGACGCCACAATTTCCACTTTAATTATGTTCAATAATTTGTAAGAACTGTGTTTGGTTCTTATATGGTAACTGTATATGGAAGTGACATCCAGGGGCTTGTCAGGAGAAGAACCGTTGACCAAGGTGGGAAGACACTTGATAGGACCAACCTTGGGGGTCTGAAATGTTAAACCTGCTTCATTGCTTTGGGTTTGTGCGCTTTTCTAGAGCATCCATGTTATGTTTCATGAGAAATGTTGCACCACTATGTTGTCTGCTATGTTATGTTCAAAATGTGCTCTTCAGAAACAGATTTTATTTTCTTTTTCTTTTTTTAAAAGCTTGCTTGTTTTCTTGTGCCTGTTTTACTGTGATGGATTTTGCATGATAACTTTTCAATATTTGGGAAAATGTGGAACATGAATCGCTATGGCTTCCAAATCAAATTTATTATGGGGGAAAATTTCACCTTCAAATGTAAATGTCCTGTATTTTTAACCGAATTACATGTTCATGTGTATATTCCCTTTGTTTTTAGTGATGTGCTGCACATATTTGACCTCCACGCTTGCCCAAAAGTCCTTTTACCACATGGGGGGTTCCAATTTGCCATTTTTTGTTTAAAATCAGGTTGGAATAAGACCTTGGTACGGCTGTTAACTTGCAGTAAAAGGCATCTGCGCCCCACGTGCCCGCTATAATTCCCCTGCAGTCAGTCAAAGCTGTCGCTCAGCCAGCGGCAGCTTTTAGTGAATAAATATTCCTTAAAAAAAAAACAGTTTGATGAATATTCTTTGTTGGGGATGTAATTAATGACACAACCGTCTCGGGTGTCACTTCTCGCCAGCAACACGCCAACCTGGCCCTCACCCGCACCCTCTGACAGGTCCGATGGGGCCCTTTGCAGTAAATCCAGTGCCAGGGATTGACCAAAACCAGTCTCCCCAAAAGGGGACCGTATCGTTTTCACACAAAGTGGCACGAAATAAATAAAAATTACCTCATAAATTACCTCATAACCCACGAGGAAAGTACTTCTCCCCTCAGGAAAACGCAGCCCGACTTCCGCGGGGCGCAGCAGGTGGGAAGCCGCAGGCCAAACCTGAGGCAGCGTGGGGAGGGCACCATTATCATTAACAACAGTGATTAAAGCCTGATTAATTGGGGGTGGGGGGGCGCTTCGCCTCACGGCCGCCAGCGCCCCCGCAGGGCCCGCGGGCGGGCAGATACGTGCAGCCGGCCGCCCTCCCGGCGGGGGCGGCCTTTCCTCGTGCCTCAACTTTATCATTTATCGTTATTCATGTATTTATTTATTTATTTGTTTGTCTCTCTGTGTATTTTCTTTATTTTCCGTCTCTGTGTGTGTCTGTGCGT
>VZSV01000049.1:3130398-3142141 GCA_013398735.1 Nothocercus julius | reverse complement strand
CCCTCCCCGCCCCCGTCGCCGCCGGCCAATGAGGGCCCGGGGCGGTCGCTAGGCAACGGCGCGGCCCCGCCGGGCCCGGACTCTGACTCTGACGAAGAGTTTGTCCCTAGTCCCTTCTTAGTTAAAAGTGGCTCTGGAAACCTCTGTGTCCCCGCCGCCAACGGTGAGTGACTTCTCTCTACCTACTCCGGTGGCAGGACGTGCGGTTGGGCGTGCGGGTGGGCCGGTTGGTTGGCTGCTGGGTGGAAGATGCGCGGGGATTGGCGTTTTGGGAGGGGAAAAAAGGTGATTTTGGGGGTGGGAAGTTGCGGGGTGGGTGGCCTGCGCGCCCCACCGTGGTGGCTGCACCTGGACTGAGTCACTTGGCTTCTCCGGGACCGGTGTTGCCTTGAGGACAGTCACCCACTGTCATTTCCCGCCCGCGAGGAAACGATTTCTCCGGAGAAACTCTGGGAAAGTCGTGAGACCAAAGGAGGCAACGATGGGGAGATGCCCAGGTGGGTCAGTCCTAGATCCTGTCAGAAACTCAGACACTGAGGACAGCCCTGGGAGTGCCAGAGCCAAGGGCTGGATCCCCAGGGTGGCCACATCCTCCCAGGGTCTCTGCATCCTCCCAGGATCTGCTCCCTCGCTTCCCTGGGAGACTCCCTAGGGATGCAGCGCTTCTCCAGCTTCCCACCACGGGGTCCAACACCTGCCCATGCCAAACCCACCAGCACGGCGTAAGGAAAAGGGGGATCCACAGCTTGGCACTGCCGAGACAGCGAGCCCAGCGTGTGGAGGTGACACTCGTGGGCAGAGAAATGGGAAATTTCATCCCGGGCAGCGTAACCTGACAAAGCACAGATTGCAGCTGGGGAATAGCAGCGACCACTCAGGCCGCTGCCCTCCGGCTGGAGTGATAATTGCTCGCGGGTCTGATTTATGATGGCATTCTAAGATACCACGAAAGAAAGAAAGAAAGGTGAGAGAGAGGTTTACAACAACTTAACTGCATTATGTTACACTTCTCTAAGAAGTTTTCCTAGCATGCTGTTATCTGCAAGTGAAGAGAGAAAGTTTGACATTTACTTTGCTCTCCCCACCTCCCATCCCCTTTCTCAACTTCTCTTTTGTTGCATTTGTTATGGTAAAAACAAACTTTCCCTTCAGGGCTTTTCAAAGGAGAAGGTTATCTGCTCTGAATTGTCATCCTAAGGAGAGTAGGGGGAAATACAGTGTCGTATTCATTCAGGAAGCTGCTTAAAATTCATATCCTCTATTCAGCCCCCCCCCGCCCTCCCCCCCTGTAAGACACACACAAACACACACACACACACACACACACACACACACACTCCTGCCTCCTTGCAGCCACATCTGGGATCGTGGAGATCACCCTGCTGTTGGAAATAAAGCCAAACTCGTGCTCGATCTGCCTGATATTTGCAGCATCATGATGAATGGTCTTTTCCACTGTTCATTTAGGAAAAAAATTTATGTACACATACACACATGCCCTCCAGGTTAGGAAAAAAAAAAAGAGGGGGACAGATAAAAAAGCAAGTGAGATTAAAGACCTTAATCTCTTATTTTACTAATTAGCTGAACAACAGCAAAAACAGTGCTCAGAGTCCGCAGTGGGTTGATGACATTATTGCATTATTGATGTGCTGACGAGTTAGTTAGACTTTAGGCTTTTCAGCTGCCTGCTTATTTATCCTCCTCTTTCTTTCTCAATATGTTTTTTTTTGCACCAGTTTGTAGACATGCTACGTTCCCTGAGGCCTCTTTTATGTGTAGGATTCAGCAGGTTGGTAATAAATATGTCCCACACAAAGACAAGGTGTCTGGGGTCTCATTTGCTTAGTTATTCTAGTTGTTCAGTAATAAGAGGTGCAGACAATGCCAGCATATCAGTGACTTGTTAGGATGTCACCATCATCAGGAGAAAAACAAAGGTGACCTTTGAAAGCCACACTGACTTATCAACACATAATCTGAGAGTTCACATGAATAAGAAGCACAGACCATACAAGCCCATCATGTCTAAAAACCAGAGGCACTTCTGACCTCTGCAAATGGATTTAATTGCTTTAGTTCCTTAAGTTCTTTTTCTGAGGCTTAGTCAGCTTAGACTTTAAATGACAAAGGCAGCTCTTTATGTTCCCTAAATGGTGAATATTAGTAAAAGCTTATTTTGGTTAGGACTAAATTTAATACAGTTAGAACACTCATTCTCTGAGAATAGTAGCTGTCTCAACAGCAGGACAGCCTGAGAATGCTGTCCAAAGGATTTGTGTTGCACTTTTTAATTGATTGTGGCTAGGTTTTCCTTCCACAGCTGTGTAAACTCAGCCTTGGAGAAGTCCATCCAAAGTAAGTAACACTCAGGGAGCTGCACCACTGTTACAAATCCCCATGTAAATTGCAAATATAATGCACATGGAACTTAAGAAACATGCTACTTTTTGAAGATACAGTGGGCTATTCTTCATCTAAGTTCCTTTCATTCCAGAAAGGTAATAACATCCATAATAGTATGTCTGCACTTCCAGGGAAATGTCCAACTAAACTTTTCGATAAAGACTGGAACAAACTAAATAAACATAAAAATATGTAGGCATCTTTTAGAACTTTTATTTTGGTATTAGATGTACTACAGGTCTTGTTTTTTTTTTAAAAAAAAAAAAAAACTTGTAAAAGTAAAAATCACTTAGAACATTATACATCCCAAATATCTATTATACCTATACTATTAACAAGTACTTAACTTTAAGGAAATGAGATTTTTTAAGATATAGACCTTTTTGGTTTTGGCTTTAAATATCTGAACTCCAGAAGAATGCTGAATCTTTACTTAAATTATCAAAAATAACTGACATCAGGATGCCTCCAGTTCAGGTTGTTTACTTTCAGAAACCTTACAAATTCATAATTTGAGGAATTCAGGACTATTTGAAAACTAAGCCTTTTGGAGGTATCTTAGTAGACACTCAAAATCACTAATTAGTTCTTAATGTTTGTCATCAGTCAGCATATAATTATGTATGTATGTATGTATATCTGCCTTTCATTTGCACCAGTAAATGATCTGACCAGCAAAATTGATCCAAAAAGTCCAGAATCCTTAGGGAATGCTGTTTAGAAAGAGCATGCCGGCCCGGCACTGTCTGTTTCCACCTACTCCTCAGTGTCCATAGCTGTGGTACCCAGGACGTCAGGGGTACATTCCTGCTTGGCATAACTGTGAGGTAAGGGAACAGCAGTTGTCCCCATGGGAAGCCAATGTGCACAATGACACAAAACAAATTTTAAAAAATACATGAAATCTGTGGAAGGTTGACATCCAAATTCCTTTGAGAGCACTGAACGTGTTTCCTCTTAGTCAAAGTTGAAGAGCGTGACTTCTTTCAGCTCTTTCATCACTGAGAAGTCATTCAGTATGAAGGGTACTTGAGTCATTTTGTGGGTCCTGGCGTGTTTCTCGAAGTTACTCAGATCAGTTAGACAACAACTAGATGCAGCTGCATTAAACAACCTCTACACACCTGATATGGGAGCCCCAAAGTCCAAAATCATCTCTGGATTGGGGCATTATAATTCTGCAGCACATAGCTTTAGAGATGAGCGCATGGATTTTATTAAATTCTATCAGAAGATACCAGAAAGGTTGAAAAATACATAAAACTGGCTCTCCAGTCCTAGAATTTACTTTACTAACACTCAAGTCTGTGCAAGAGGGAACAAGTACAAAGGGTTGGAGTCTTAGCACTCATTTGAAAATGTGTGTAGCCCAGTTTCTTTGGATTCCTCCTTATTCCCAGTGATGCCTTTTGTTACTCCGTCCTGATTTCACCAGTCCTGTTCTGCTGCTGCTGGTAAGATTACTTACAAAATGAGCTAGTGAAGACCATGCGGCCTGTCCCCACAGCGATATTGCTGCTGTAGCAAGAGAGATGGTAGGTGAAGATGTAATTCTCTGTGTTATCAGACTTTGAATTCCAAGAGTGCTCAGCGTTGTGTGAAGCATGGACAGTGCATCCCTCACCTCAGTCACAGATTGCTCTTGTCAGTGCCTGCCGGGACAAAGAGCTGCTTACAAGTGCTGCGTCAAGTACGTCCATAAATATTCCAGGTCAGATCCTAAGAGACAAGTGCAACTTTCGTAAGACTCTTGATTTGGTTGGAAAACAGGCCAAATCGGGACCAATTTCCCCCCAGAGGCAAAAATAAACAAACAAAAATCACTCACAACATGCTGCTCCTATTCAGTGAGGTCTGCATAAGCAAGCTGACCAGCAAAATCACAGCCAGAGAATTACTACAGACTCATATACTGCCTTTGCCACTTTTCCTTGGTGCAGTGCTGGATGCTTTGAAGAATTAGGTTTCCCTAAAATTAGGTTTCCTTCTTCTGATTTTTAACTGAAGTGGACCAGTTAGACGTCTTGATACATGACCTGAAGAATTTGTTCTATTTATAAGGATCAGCCTTGAGCTGTTGAAGGCTGCTCAAATTTCTAATTAAACTCCCTTATCCTTAGGAAGGAACTTTCCACCTAAGTTTTGAATCATTTGGCCCAGATTTTCCGTAAGTCCTTCATAAAAAGAGGCTAATGAAGACTGTCATATTAATTTAGAGCAGCCTTACTTGTGTTTTCTCAAATAGTTTAATTTCGTGTAATTTGTGGATACATGGCGCTGTCAACCAGATCATCTGCTGCTGCTGCTCCTGCTGCTGCTAAATTCCTTCAGTATCTAAAAGGAAACACTTTTTCTGTTTGTGTCTAAAAGGAAATACTGTTTTCCAAACAGAAATTCTGAGTGGGTCTGCAGCCCAGTGTGACCAGCTGCAAGGCTGAAATTGGCATCAGAAAGAGCTATGGCAGACTATGGTTCTAACGCTGGAGCCTGCTTAGTTAGTTCGTACAATTCTGGTCATTTTGCCTTGGTTTTCACAGATGAAATCCACTCAAATATCCCCCTAAATTCACTGAAACCATCCAAAAATTCCTGGACATGTTTGCAAATTCAGCCTCAAGTCGTTCCCCCAAATTTATCTGGTTGTAGAGCTGACAGCTAAGCACAGATTTTGAGTTCCCAAACACTAGCCATTGCTTCTTAGACCATGGAAGATCCAGAAAAGAGTTGTAATCCGGCAGATGTGAGGAGGATCAGATCATGAATTATTCCTGCTCCCATTCACTGGGTAGTGGAGCCATCCTGTTGAGTTTTTGTTCCTCCTGTTTCACTCTCACTACCAGGAGAGGAGATCCGAAGGATATCAGCTTGCAGGCTGCAGATCTCTCTGTGGATATGGAGCTCCAGAATTGCTTGCTTGCCTTGCTTCTGCTTGGGCTCCTGCCCTGTAAATTTGCTTTGCATTGGGAGTCTATTTGTTTAACCTCGTGGTTGTTTGGCTTCAGGATGAGCCAAAGGTGAGAAGCAAATCATTTGCCATAGGACCAGATTCCTATCGCTAATATTGGTGGGAGGCATTTGGATTAGATTCCCAGCATAATGAGGGTCAAATCCTGACCCAGCTAAAATCCTTTTGGCTCAATCAGGAGTAGATTTGTCCAGGAGCGGATAATCTGAATACACAAAAAAATCAGGTTTTCTTTACAAGGAATAAATACCCCAAAGAGAACAAAGCAAAGTTATCATTGTCACATGCAGTGAAGGGCAGCAGTGAAATGAGTCACCTTTCCCAGCCAGTAGGGAACACACTGAATCAGTTAAAGCAGATTTATAGCATTTTAGCTGTGATAAAACCATATCAATGTGTATATGAATTTACATAGGACTAGGGCTTTTTTCTTTCTTCTAATGTAAGCCACATTGAAAAGTGTGCACAAAGGAGCCCCACTCAGCAGAAAGACAACTGGAACAAATTATATGCATTCAGACTTGTTAAACGGAATTGGCAGCAGAAATATTCCTAGTAACCTGAGCATTACAGCAGCATTGGTATAGTTAAGGTTATGTCAGCATTTCCACTAGAAATCTCTGCTTTCAGAGGTTCACATCTGCAGTGAAAATTCACTGTGGGTTGAAACTTGACATGCTGTACAAGGTCTCATCTGAGAAGGATCGTTTTTACCTTTTTCTTTTCAAAATTGGGGAGAGAAATCTGTTTGATGAGTCAAGCTACAAGAGTACAAACAAAAATAGCAACGTTCTGGCTTTGATCCTTTTCAATGTTAAAAAACCTGTTTCCTTCTTTATAGTGTAACTATCAAATGTACAACAAAATCTCGCTCTGGAGAAGGAATTAATCATTACGCTATTAAAGGAAATGAAACATTAATTTATGGCCCATTAGATGCTTTTTCACTGCAGGATTGCCAGTGTTTCGGTCTACTTCAGGTTATGCTGAGAGATTTGTGACTACCATGAAACAAAGCTTCCTAAGGATCAGATTTGGCATGGAAAAAAAAATGCTCCTCCTGGGCAGCTTTAGGAGAGCAAAACATAGAAGGCAGAGTGGTCAAGAGACTGGAGCAACTGCTGGGAATTGAGCCTTTTGGTTTCTGCCACAGGCTTCCTCAGCTGAAAAAAACAAACAAACAAAAAAAAACTTTAACCTCAGTTTTCTCAGCTGTAAAATGAGAATGGAGCAAACCATTGGCTTCAGTATTCTTTCAAAGCTAGGTGTATAAATCAGCTGATATTATTGGGACAAGCCACAGCTTACAGTAATGCGAATGAAAAGAGAAAAGGAGACCCTTGTCTCCATACGTCCAGACAGCAGGTTGTTAAGAGAGTCAGCTAATCGTTTTTTTTTTTTTTTTTAAAAAAAAAAAAAAAAAAGCTTATTGGAGCTCTTTGGGCACACAACACTGGACTAGTTCCTTCTGGGCATGTATCATCCCTGGATTGAAGCCCCTGTGGCTGAGGATCTTCTGGGAGTTTGTGTCCTTGTGGGGCTCTGTCTTCCACACTTTGAGAAGTCAGGGCTGATATTCACAGAACTCTTTCCAGCCACTAAATAAAAACCAATGTCAAAGTGGAGTGTGTGGAGGAAGCCTGATGATCATGTTCTTGTGGCTGCATTGTGTTTCTGTGGGGAAGAGCATCTCTTGGTTGGGAAAGAATCCAAACCTGGGGAAGGCTTCTTCCGTTAGGTCTTTTCCAGCCTATGTCTTCATTTTAAAATGAAGACCTGGGGGTTATAAGCTGAAATTTGCTGGCCACTGCAAACTCCTGCTTAATTTGTAAAGGAGAAGAAGCCAGAAGTCAAACTTACTTGTTCTTTAAATATCCAGTAACCCCCTAGCTTCAGAAGATGTGTCCCCCCATTTCCTTCTTTGTCATTTCTGTGCTTTGCATTATCCACTGTATTTATTGTGACACACTATTAATCTCAGCTACTGCTTTCAAACCACCACGTGACCCTAACAAATTCCTTGGATAAAGCGGTAATAGCTTTAGATATTCTGTGTAGATGCTTTGAGGCTCTGAGCAGAAGGGAAAGGATTAGGTTAAAATGACTGAGAGAGCAGCCCAGAGGTGCTGGAGGAGCAGAGGAAAAGGTGCCTTCAGTGGGTACAGTGTAAGTTTTCTGAATTAAAAAAAATGTATTTGGAACATGGCAAGAGGGGGACAGTGCAGCTTCTTGCTGTCTGTATGTGAGTGATGTTGCAGCCTTTGAAGTTGTTTCCCACGCGTACCTGGGTGCAAGCAGTGGGGCTGTTCAGCTCAAGGGCGGGCAATCCTCAACTCTGCATCTAGCAGCAGGACCAAGCCCTTAGTGCCCATGCATGGCAGCAAAGCTGCTCTGATAGACAGTTTTGGCACAGAAGAAGCCTTTGATCTGGGAGGGATTTATATGAAAGACTGTCACAGCTCCTTAAGAGTCAATTGGGTTAAGCCTTTGAGGACTAGTATATGCACCCCACATAAGAATTTGTCTCGCTGGCATTTTGGAAAACACCAGAATTTGAAGGGTTAAAAAGTTGGCTTGTTTTTAATTTCCACCGTGTGAATTTAGACAGAAATTCCAAATACAGATGTAATAGCTGGTATTGTGTTTTAAATGCGTGACGGACATTAGCTCAAAATCTACTACTATAGGATCCGTGTTTTGCAGTGCGTAATACGTGGAAATGGGAGTCAGAGTCTGGTTACTGTTCCCAGTGTGTGACCCTGGCCAAATCACCTAAATTCTGGTGCCTGACTCTTCCACATATAAACATATAAAGCAGGGTGTGAAGATGACCATAGTTTTGTTACAGCCTTTGAGATTTTCGAGTTTTTTGAGTGAAAAGTACTGCTGTTGTGGTCCCAGACCATTCTGTTGGTACATCCACTGCATCACTGGGCTTCACTGCTGGCTTTTCAAATGGGCTCACATCTCTGTAAGGGACGCTGATGTCAGTAAGTCAGCCGTCCTTTTTGTAACATCTCTTCAAAGTTTGGACTGTTTTTTAAAGGGAAGATTTAACAGATCTTTCCTCTCTTTCCATGTAATAATTAGGACAGTTTAATAAAGCCTGCTAATTAAAGCTTACTTGTAAAGCTGGCAAAGTGCAGGCAGCTGACAAAATGTCTCAAATTGTAAGATTGTATGTGAGACACTCGTAATTTTCAAACATTTAACATACTATATCTACTTACAAACTGACAACTAACGCTGACATGAGAAAGTAGTCCAGATTTTCTTGCATAAAAATGCACAACAGTTCACTAAAGACTGCACTGGAGGGGCAAAAGAGCGAGTGAGTCCATGTTGCCTGAAATACAGAAACCTGATTCTGACCCTTTTACTGATGAAGATTGTGTTGACCAGCAAGTAGTCTCGATGGTAGGAGTTGTCAAAATAAGGAAGCAGAACTGGCTCGTACTGTTTCTCACAGTTTCTACCTTTGAATTATATTTTCAGTATTTTGGACACCTTGAAGTAATAGGCGCATGATACTGCCACGTGTTATAAATAGAGAATACCATTCTGAACCTTTAAGTGGCCGTACTTCTTTCCACCATCTGAGGGAAGGGGTGCTGTGGTGGCCAGGCCAGTGATAGGAGCTTGTGTGTCATCACATGAACTATTCAAAATCAGCCAGCCATGACAGCCCGGGAATTGGACTCTAGGTTCTCCCACATAAAGAGAGAATTGAGCTTTGTGACCTGGCTGAGAAAAATTAAAGTAGTGACACATGCCTCATTAGCATGACAGCTGTGGGAGTGGGCTTGGGATGTGATGAAGTGCTGCAAGATCTTGGAGTGCTTCAGCAGTACCGCTCAGAAATCTAAAATCGATGCTTTTGATACATTAGGTGGTAATGGAAGAAGCACAGTGCAGAAGTGGTATGATGGGATGATTTAGTTATGGCTATAAATCTAGCAGCAGTATTGTGGCAACGTGATAGGCCATGGAGCATTTCATAAGGAGCTCGACATAAAGGCTCCCTGCATTAGTCAAGTCTGGCATTAAGCACATATGGATGGGGGCTATGTTACTGATATGTGACAGATTGGTTCATCTTGGCAAATACACCTAGCTGGTAAAACAAGGATCTAGTGAGATAACCCATAGTAAACATGCATTTAGAGAGAAGTGTAAGTATCTATATTCTATATAGGTATCTCCGAGATAAAATTCTTGTAATGAAATGAAAATCAGCATGGATCACTTTAGCTTAAAGCTTTAAGACCACCTCTAAACTGACTTGCACTGACCCCTTCCATGACACTTAGCCTAGAGCCTTGTCTCATCCTGCCTGGCCAAATGTGTAGATTTTGTTCTCCAGAGTCTGGTTTCAACAGTAAAACTACCAGCATTTGCCTGTTTCTTCCACTGTGCTACAATGTAGCACAGTTGTTTTTGTTGTTCACTAGTTTACATAATTCTTGCCCAAATCACCTTAAACTATTCACTCTTTTCAGTGGTGGCCAGCGATAGGACAAGAGGAAATTGCCACAAACTGAAGCACCAAAAGTTCCACAGGAACTTAAGAAAAAATTTCTTGACAGTGACAGAGCCCTGGAAGAGGCTGCCCAGAGAGGCTGTGGAGTCTCCTTCTCTGGAAATCTTCCAAACCCGCTTGTCCTGTGCCACATGCTCTAGGTGACCCTGCGTGTGCAGGGGGGTTGGACTAGATGATCTCTAGAGGTCCCTTCCAACCTTAAGGATTCTGTGATTTTATTACTCTCACTAAAACCATTTGTCTTTATGACTTATTTTCTTGCGATAAGCTGGAATCCCCATCTTACTCCGACACACATTCAGGCATCTTCCTTCAAAATCAGTGTTTTCCAGAAATTACACCCTGATCTTTTCTAACCATCTTTGTGTTGTGCTCCATTTAGGTACCCCTCTCTAACAGTACAGGACAGCTGAAGTTGCTGTAAATTCACATACGCTGTGATTACCCGGAGAAAGAAAGGGCAGTTGAGGACAGAAGGGAAAGCTGTTGCTTCCTCCTATTAACATATGTTTCATTAGGAAAAATTTGATTAGGGTGAGTGCAGAGCAGTACCGAGTCAGGGTAGTCATAGCATATGATATGGTTTCCATTCAATGACTTAAAGAAATCCTTACTGTTGTTGCTTGTAACTTCTCTGATACACCAATGAAATTTGAAACAAGAGGTCATTTCAGAGGGTAATAGCTTCCAGCCAAAATGTGCTTCAGTCTACCAGACCACCCATCCTTTCTTTATCAATGAGGTCAAAATAATAGCAGTACTTGACACTTTTACACAGATGGGTAAAATCTATTGTGTCACCAGTAGATATTTCCAGCAACCTAACCCATCTAACTGTTTTTAATAGCACAGATAGTTACATTGTGCTTTTCCTGTGTATATCTCAAAGCAATTAGGAAACAGTAGGTCTTCTGGTACCTCCTTGAATCAGATAAGTATGATTATCTCCATTTTACGGAGGTCAGGAGTGACTAGCCTGAGGTCACCCAGGCATCCTCTGATAGAATCATGATGGGGATTCATCTTCCCTCATTCTCCCGTTTCTTGAACAACCACTACACTTTGTTCTCTCCCAAAAGCTACACAGAGGTACTTAATACAATTGAGTGCTTCAGTGCAATTGATTTCTAGCAGTCTGCGAGCCATTTTCTAGACCTGATTTCACCTGCTGAAAATGGCTCTCTTAAGAACAGGAGTTGGCCCCAGCTTACAGACAACCACCATGTTCATACATGAAGTTCATATTAAAATACACAAATAAGGAGCCAGGCACCTAGACACAAGATCTCCAAAGAAGTCCTTGCTGCTAAGGGAATGAGCAATGAGTGGTTTTCACCCATAGCTGTAAATTTTGCAACTTCACCTACCTATCTGAAAATTGCATCATGGTTTTTATTTGTACAAATTTCCAAACAATAAAAATTTATGTTTATGTTCAACATTGTAGCAACTTCCATTTAAAACAGTTGGATTTGTACTCCATTTCTTCCCTGTAAAATCTCTTGAACAGCTTATATCAGTGTCAGTCCCTGCCAGAAGTTCCTCTAATCCATTCTGGGATAAAATACAAACACTTCTTCTTTAACTCACTGAACTGTGAGTTGCTTGTTATCATGTGGAAAGCTGACTAAAGCCCCTTAATTTATGAAATGCTACTTAGTTCTCAAAAGATTGCCTAAATATTTTACCGCATGTCATTTTTGTTGGAAACCAGAACCCATATTCTCTACGCCGTCCACTAAGTAGAGCCTCTTCAAGTTACTGTTCCCTCTAAATGGGAGTTTGTATGTACTAACTTTCATCTGACAACTTCAAACAGGTCTCAGGGCTCT
>VZSV01000049.1:3113746-3123836 GCA_013398735.1 Nothocercus julius | reverse complement strand
ATACTCACTATTCTCTAGACTATGCAAAGACAGTAAATCTTCATTTGCTGAAGAAATAGTTAACTATAATCTGCTGTGGCGTGTAGTGATTTTTCCTGGGCTTGTAAGTCCTATCATTTCATTTTGAATGCTGTCAACTTTATTCCTTATTTCTCCTAAGTAAAATTCAGTGTAGGTGCAGAAGTCCTGTGTTCAAGCAATTGGCATCGCTTATGAGCTTGGGTCTTCTTATTGCCTTTATTTCCCTAGCTCAGCACCCAGGAAGGGACATCTTATCGCATCTGTCATACAAGGAAAGACTAAGCGAGCGGGGCCTGTTTAGCCTAGAGAAAAGATGGCTGAGAGGAGATTTGATCAATATGTATAAGCACCTGTGGGAGACTGTAGGGAGGATGAGGCCAAACTCTTCCCGGTGGTGGCCAGTGACAGGACAAGGGGTAATGGGTACAAGTTGAAACCCAGGCAGTTCCATCTCCATGTGAGGAAGAACTTCTTTGCTGTGAGGGTGCCAGAGGCCTGGAAGAGGCTGCCCAGAGAGGCTGTGGAGGCTCCTGCCCTGGAGATCTTCCAAACTCGCCTGCATGCCACCCTGTGTACGGTGCTCTGGATGTCCCTGCTGGTGCAGAGGGGTTGGACTAGATGATCTCTAGAGGTCCCTTCCAACCTCAACCATCCTGTGGTTCTGTGAAGTAGGATGTTGAGGCTTGAGGGCTGCGTTGCAGCTGTCATTACTCCAGCCTTAGCAGCAAATCTCTATCCATAATCAATGTGATTATTAGAGACTTACTGGAGGTGGCCTTGTATGAGATAGTTCTCTTGCTCTTTTTAAAGGCAAACAGAGGACTAGATTTATTTACATGCATAAAAATGCAGGAGCATTCCCAGGGGATTTATAAAAAGTGCCTCAACAGGCAAGTCACCTGACTCTTCTGACACTTCTAAAAGAAATACATAGCTAGTGCTTTTATGTATTTTATTAAAGGCGTGTGTTTCAGAAGGGCCCGAGTGATGTGAGCCAAAGTCATAGGGACTTTCGTGAACACTTACGACTCTAAAGTGCATGGACCATTTATGAAAACGCAGCCCAACTTGGGCCTAAGGCCTTCTAGAAAATATATCTCAAAAACGTTTGAAAGTATAAACCTCATCATTTATCTCCCAGCCTTTCCCACACCTAAATGAGCTGAGCCCTGCACCCTGTTAAACCTCCTTATTTACCCCTGGGGCAATAACCAGCTCCAGCCCTTCGCACAAACTACAAAGCGCTGCGTAAAAGCAAAGGAAAACGCGGGAGGAGCTGTGTCCCTGCTCGTGCACCTTGGATCACAAATCACAGCCATCGGGGAGCGGATAATTTAGAGGGAGCTGTTTCTGTCACTCCTGCAACACCGCCAGGCTGCCGTCGAGAGAGGAGGTTAGCGCACGGGAGACGCTTGCTTGGAGCTATCGCAATGATGAAGTGAAATTTAAAATTACATTAGATGTTTGCTTAAGAAACAGCAGATGAGGCCCTGCGGATTCTCAAATCCTCCTTGCTACGCTGTAAAATGAAACCGCAACCATTTGTTATTCTTCCACGGGCGTCTAGGAAGCCTAGGCAGAAAGAGATGACCTTTTAATGAGACTTTCCGACTTTTAAGGGTTTGAATGTGTGGCTACTTTGTGTTCATTTAAGGTTCTGGTTCTGCGCCCGTATGGAAATGCCTTTTCTTGATTGGAAAGCTTGAATTATTTTTGCTGTTGCATCAATGAGATTTTAAAGGCATTTCAACCCCCTCTCACAGCTTTTGCATGAATATCAGTAAGTGATTTGAAGTAATATGTCGAGAGCTTAAATTAAAGTCACTCCCAGCATCACGAGATTTAGCAAATGAATTTGAAAACAGGACCCCCCAGTCTCTCTGCAACTTTTAGCCAACACACCAAGCAAGTATGCCTGCCTTGTTGTAGTTTCAGGGAATATCACTGTAGACATAGCTTTCATTATAAAATATAAATTAGGCCTCTGAAGGTTTTAAATGGCTTGAATACCACTTTTCAGCTCCTCCAATGATTGCAGTGTAGTTTTTCCCATTGCAAAGCTAATTTTAATTAGACTTGGAAATGGAGCTTTCTCAGTAAAATAGGATCCTGTGAGGGCCTTTGTTTTTATTTGTTGTGACTGAAAATGGCACATTTTGCTCTAAGGTGATGTATAGCCAGACAGTATTTTTGAGGTTGTGAACTTTTGACACCAATGAGAATAAAAAGAAACCTATTGCCAGTCAAATTCCTCGCAGGACTGTATTCATGCAAATGCTCCTCATAGTCCAATATGAAGTAGTGTATTATAAACCATTATAACACCGGCATCCTTTTCTCTTCCTTTCAGATCATTTGCATAGGTCCAGCAGTAGAGAGGACCAATTTCCATGATAAAGAAAGGCCTCTCCCCTTTAATCACTTACCATCAAATGAACCATTTAATGCCACATTCAGACCTATTGTTCCAGGATTTCCCAGGGCTCCCCTTGATCCACTTACACTCCCTTATCTGCCCTTTGTCTCTTGTTAACCTGCTTGCTTTTTGTAAGGGGAGGGAGAAGGAAAAATCAAATCCATCCCAAGAGGCCTGCAGCTGTTTAATTAAACTTTTTCCCCCCTCCACAAAAGTTGTTTGAGATTCCTTAGCAGTGTCTACTGACTCTGATTCAACAGATTGCATAATTACCTGCCTGGCCTGGAAAGGGCTTGATTGCTGCTTCTTTGTGCAACTTTTTCAGCTTTGAATGGCAGCTGAGTTTCCTCCAGATGAATGGTTAGTGCAGTAGGAGCCGTGTCAGGGTGGTCTAGATTTATGTGCAGCCTTAAAAGCTTCTAAAGCAAGAGCCAAACATAAGTTCACAGAATAATGGAGGTGCAAGGCTTCTTTATTTGTATTCTGAGGACCAGGTCTTCTAACCTTTACTTTGGATTGAGCATATGTGGTACATGTATGGGTGTATTGCGGGTAAGTCAGCTCTACTCAGTGAAAATAAAAAGCTGTGGAGCATGCCCCAGGTCACGTATGGGAGACTTCGAATAATGACTTCATGATCTCCAGCATATTCAGGTATATGATAACAGTGTTGTTAAGCCAGGAAATTGAGCATTTGACTCCAACCATATTTAACTTAATCCTTGCTGCCATCCATACGTTTATGCAGTACTTTCCAGTGGATCCAGTTGAAACATCTGGTTATGTCTGTACTTGGAGTTGAAACCTTCCTGGGCACTGAGGCCAGATATGGAGGAACAACTTGTATGTACATGAGCAAACTCTGCTAGCCTTGAAAACAGGGTGGCTGCAGGGTACACAGGCCACTGCTCCTCATTCCTGGACTGTGATACCTCCTGGAGCTTGTGTGGAATACTACTAGTCGGAGGAGGCCAAAATTAGGATAGAAAATGCTAGTGACAAGATCCAACCCACCAACAGAAGTGACATGGCCTGTGGGCAAGGAGAATCAGATATCGCATATGTCTAAAGCTGGACTGGGCTGGTGGGCTCCTAACGTGTGTTTCTTCCAGTGATATCTAAAGAACAAGAAATTATTTTGTGAACGTGCAACTAAAAGACAACATTTTCCCCCCACTGGATAGTCTTTGCTTATGAGGTAGGAGTGGTAAAGCAGAAAACAGACATTCCTGAAAGGGAAGATCAAATACAGAAATTAATCTATTCAGATCTCTTTTATATACATACATACATACATATATATATATACTTTTTTTGTTTTTAATGTTCAAAACAATGAGGTTTCTTTTAAATAGAACACTGAATTATATAACATTAAAAACACATCCAAAGATGCAGAAACACAACAGTCCATGCTTATAAACTAACATGTAAAATAATATTTCTTTAAACAGTGTGCTCTCTAGAATACCCTGATTTCTTAAGGGTCTCAAGGGGAGAGCAATCATATGGTATAATCTTGTTAATTTAATATACATCAGTGCAATGAAAACAATAAATACAGAACATTCAGACTAGAAATTGCAGTAACTATGTTAAGCAATCACAATTTCAGTTCATTATGCACTGACAACCTTCTTAAGATAAAGATATACTCTTTAACTCAAACAATATGTCACATCTTTAGTAATAATAATATTTAGCAATCACATAGCATGATTCATCTTCAAAGTAATTTAAAATAACAATGTTTTAATCCCAAAGATGTGTGTAGATAAAAGACGTGCACAGATGAAAACTTTTATATAGGTTAAACAGCTTGCATGGACTATGAAGATAGTCACTGTGGTGAGATGAAGATTCCTGCTGTCCTGTTTTATATTAACACTTTTTGATTGGCAAATTGTAAGAAGAAACTCAAGGGCCATTCAGTCTGATCCAAGGTTTTTTTCCCAAAATTCTGTACATTTCTCAAAGGTGTCAGCATTGTTTACTGTTTTTTCTTAGCTGAGTAGACCTGTACATCCCCCTTTTTATGCAAACACAAATCTTTTTGGAAAGCCAATTATTTCTTGACTTTGTATTAAAGTAGCTGTTTAGATAAGAGGAGAGATAATTCCCCTGATTAGTATCTTTGGATTTATTTTTCTTCTAACCTTGTAAGAAAATCTAGCCAGATCTCTGTCTCTTTCTCCCTTTCACCTCTGCATGTCTTGAGATACAAATTCAGGATTAGCATTTTTCTTTGTCTTTCCTTTATCAAATGTTTATTCAAGCAAGGGAAACAAAGGGGCAGAGCTGTAAACTCTAGGACATCTACTGAACCTTAGACCTACTCCATGTACCAGCAGCATTCTAGAAATGAATCTGTGTGTGGGAGATTATGTTGTATTTGGAGATCTCTTGGAGTTAATTTTATTTTCCTAATTGCCACACATCTAGTTTGCAGATTCTGCCTGGAATAAGAAAGCACTGCAAGTAACAGCCTCTTGCTATTCCAAAGAATCCTTTTGACAAAATGATTAATCCAAGTACTATAATGGATTTCCATGGTAAGAATGTGGATTGCTCAGAAACCAAAGTTTTCTAAAACTCAGGCAGAGCTCATGCCAGTCATGCAATGTTGAAATTGGAATGCAAAAATGAAGCCTACAGTACACACCACCTAGAACACATTTCAGGATTGCTTCTCTGTATTTGCTTCGTAGATACTGAGTAAGCATAAACCAGCAGAATGCAAATAACATCTCAGGTGAAGAAACATTATTTTATATGTCTCATAAACATGATAGGTTTGTCTGTGTTTTGTACTCAAACCCAAGTTCTGTCCCATCAACATTTTTGGGGTTGATCGACACCCTTATCTGCTGATGATCTCAACAGAAGTTGACCTGTCCTGTCCTTCTGTGCAGAAGACCCAGTCTGTGGGAGGTTCATAATAGCTATCCTAACTTGTACTTAAAATTTAGTTGGAGCTTCTCTGGGACCTCAGGTTTAGTTTGTTTTTCTGTGGCTTGTAGAAAATCAGAAGAAAAAGGTATTGCTTTTTCTTGCTCTCTGTGTGGTAAGATGGGGGAGGCGAGAGAATAATGAGAACTGTTGTCTCAAACATCTGCAAAGCACTTCTGTAAAATATTGACTGCACTAAATAAGTAATGTAACAGGTTTAATGGTGTCAATTTACTTAGTTTTGATAAGTTGAAGGCTTTTTAAATCCCTACCAAAAGAAAAAAAAAATCGTAGAGGAGAGGGAAAGTTCAAAATTGAAGAATATCCTGTAAATAACAAACTGCTCCAGAAGCATTAACTTTATTCCTCATCTTCTGAGTTTCATGTTGCTGAAGCGAGAGGTTATAGTACCTGATTAACCCAACAACTGACCAAACCCAAGCAGGTTGTTGTTACGTGATCTGTTCCTTCAAACTTTGAGCTGCGACACATAGGCGCTCCCATGGGGTTCTGGTCCTCAGGTGAGGACATCTATGGTAGGTTGGGTTGGGGCACAAGCCTCAGTGCATGAGCTCACCTTAACAGATAGGAACCATAAGGTAGACTGCAGCTAAGGGTGCATTGCCCTACAAGGTTTGTGGGTTAAGCCACATTTATACATCCCAGACCTGGGTTCTGAAGAGCCAGATCAGTTCTGTCTCATGCAGGATTCATTATATCATCAAGCTTTCCTCCAGACAAGCCGAGCAGTAACTGTGAGCTACTATAAAATATGGTGCAATATGTGAAATACCTCCAAAGCGAGAATTGCTGTAGTAACATACAATTAGTCCGTGCATTGACACTGAGCAGCAGAAAGATGTTAAAAGAAAATCCAAACTCTGCAGGAATGGAGACATTTAACATGTCTGAAAAATACCTTGCAGCAGCACTTGTCAAATTCCTTTTCAGCTGCACTTTCCCCCACGTGTGCATGCGGTACAAACTTTTTAAGAAACACTGTTGCCCAAGGACTTACCTTTTCAAATGTGTGCCTTTCAGTGGATGCTAACACAGTCTTTATTATTAAAAAATGAGAGTACTGGATCAAAATTGATTAAAATTTTGAACATTGCAGAAGATAATTTTTAAAGTACTCAGAAATTACTGATGTAATTTGGACCTTTAGTATTGAAACTTTTGGATCCTGGGTATATTCTCAGACAGTGTGTCTCAGTATAGATAGAAATCCAAATTCTCAATTACTCCAGAGCAAATGGATTCCTCCCACAGAGGTCAGAGTAGCATTCTGAAATTTTGAGAACGATTTCATTTCTGTATTGTATTAGCTTCAGGGCCATTGCAAGGTAGTGGAAGAAGTGGTGAAGGAGATCAAGGAAGGCTTCTGCAGACTACACCATCTTGGGGCTCCCTCAGTAAAATAATTAACAAAATTTCAACCTCATGCACTTGGGCAGGCCCACTCAGATGAATAGATTGTCACCAGTTTGACTGCATACATTTTATAGGCAATAATGTCTCAGGTACCAACAAGCCAGTTTAACCCTCACCGTCCAGGTTGTCTAAGCTGGTATATAAAGTTAGGCTGGCAAACTGAGCATGCCTGCTGTAAAAAACAAAAAGCGTGATTCTCTACTTGAACAAGCATACATTGTTGCAAGTATTACAAAACACTGCTTTAAAATGGATCAATAAACATCTTAAAGAGAAAGTTAAAAAAAAAGAAAAAAATCGATTTCCAATTCCAAAAGTACATCGACATGTGGAATACTGTGTAATGTGATGCATTGTTATTTAAATTATGCTCTATATACTTTTTTTTTCCTTAAACAAAATGCGTCTGGCTTTGAGAATAGTGAAAAATAAAATCCTTCCTTCTTGTTCTGAACACATGAAGTCATGACACATCCATGTGCCCATTCTGTAAAAGCTCTTTCTCACGTTCGGAGTCTTCCCTAGAAGAACTAGCAATTACACTTGTCACCCTCTCACTTGGCCACAAAGACACAATACAGTAGCTGGCTCATGTTTTAAATGGCATCGACTCAACCGCTACTCCCAAAGGTCACTATCATTAAAATCTAGGGCATGAGTTTTATACATGTCACAAGGACCATGCAGATGAAGAAAATAATCTACAGTGGAGAGGATTTCAGGAGCTTGTAATTCTCTGCGCTTTCAAAGCCCTGATTATGTAATGACTAAGTTAGTGGGGGCTGCAGAAAATGGAAATATATGAAAAAGAAAGCAGGAAATATGTCTGGGGTCAGCTTGGGGAATGACTTTTCTATTGTCAAGTCAAGGCTGCCTCCGGTCTGCAGTGTCTGGACTTTTAATCATGTGTTGCTTCATCACAGATGACAATTTGAGCAGCATTATTCACATAATAATGACTTACATGTTGCACTGAAAATAGAATACTTGAATATGTGTTTATCCAGGCAATGACATTAGCTATGCACTAACCTTAAGTTAATATGTGCATTTAACCTAATTGTGTGTAAAATACAGCATACTGTGGTGTCTCAGAATTGTAGTAATTTGATTCCTTGGCATATTTTAATTCCTGCACTGTGTATTTACTAGCAGATCTGTTTCTTGTCATTTCATCTATGTTCCATGCAATATCCAAATAGGTTTTTTTAGAGTGCCCCCCTTCACTGCAGTGACATATAAGGCATCCTTCAGTACGTCTGTACCTCTGATACATCCTGTACCATGTCACATCAGGATATGAAGATCAACCAAATCAGTGGCTGGAAATTCACACTGTAAATTCATTGCGGTGTCCTTGTTTTGCATAGTATTTCTGATGTTACATCTGCACTGTAATTGAATGATCAGTTGTAGTGTTTTCAGTTTTTAACTGATTAATAATAGCAGGTAGCAATGGGAAGGTCTTCCCTGTAAATGCCCATGCAAAGACTATAGAGGCAACTGTGGAGAACTGGAAGCATTTTGTCCTTGGTTAAGTAATGGCAAGGGTGGCACAGAATAATCTGTAAACAGTAGAATGAGATTATGCAGAGAGGTAAACAAAAAAAAGATACAAAAAAGAGAGTTGTAATTACTATAATAGTTTGCAAATTATGAAAGAGAAAACTTGCAAGCAGGTCGGATGAAAATCCAGGACTGGCCTGCAGTCCTGTAGCCTGCAGGAGCAGAAGGAGCGGCTGACTGTTACGAAGATCCTGATTGAAATTTTGTCACTGATTTAATTATGATAGGTTTGGGTTTAATACATTACCATGGCAATCGTCTCTTAATTCCTGAATTCTCATGGAGGTAGTGCAAGTGAAAAACAAACAAAAAATTAGCAGAAATGTTTGGTCTTCTCTAGCACGACAGCAAATGACTGGTCTTGATGGAGAAACGGTGGGGTGATATTTTATGACACATAATGTGAGAGTTTCATTTAGGTCATCCTCATGGGCCTGACAGCAAAACTGGGGAGTCTGTAAGGGGAAAAGGAGACAGGTAAGAAGAATATGGCTAAGAATGTCATTGTTTAAAGTTTAGTGAACTACAGCCTGACCTAACACCTTTGACTTCCATATAATTCGCTTGGAATTACATTGCTGTAAACAAGATCAGATCTGTTCCAGATCTGGATCTCTGAACCTTATCTCTCTATGAGAAATGCATCTGACATTTGCTGTAATGTGTCGCATATTATTTCAGTGTAGCATTTGCTAAATCACATCACTTAAAAATTATTCCGCATGTTTTGGAAGGACAGTTAATAGGGAAAGAGGAAATTTTTTTTTTTTTTTTTTTTTTTTTTTTTAGTGTTATATTTGATTCGTTTCTTTCAAGGGTAACTCCTAACCTCCATCAGATGATGGTTTCATTCCAATTGAAATCATTAGATTCAGGGGAGGACAAGGTAATCCATCCTCAAGAAAAAAAAAAAAATCAATGGAAGTAAGTGTAATTAGGAGTATTTTCCTCTGGTAAGTCAATGGTGTAGAAAGAACTGAAAAACCTCTGCAGACTACATTTGTTCTTCCTAATGTATTGTGACTCCCTCACAGCTTTTATAATGAAGTTATTTAGATCTCCTTTAGGAATGATATGTCTTTTTTTTTTTTTTTTTTTTTTTTCTGGTTAAACATACTGACAGGCTCTAATATGCCGTGAATAATTTTATCTTTCAAGAAAGACCCAGACGCACAGGCTCATGTGGGCAGCAGGAGTTTTAATTTTCTTATTTGCTGAAAACCAAAATAAACATTTGGTGAAGTATGTACTTCACACTTCATGTTTTTACAGACTTTATTACATATATTTATAGGTGTAAATCCTTGGGGATATTCTATCTAAATCTCAACTTGTTTCCAGTCTCTGGGAGGCTAGGTACAAAGATTTGTGTGCTGTGTGTGTTGTCAAATGCTCTTTTGCATTCTCTCTGATTTGCCAAGAAAATTGTTCCCTGACAACTGTAGTAACATAAATTAGAAGGAAGGAACAGTAGTAGCCAGAAGATGAGAATATGACTACTCGATGTGTTTAAGTTTCTCCATATTTGTTTCATAAACTTGAGCTAGTGGGAGTCCGAGTAGCATAAATCAACATCTGAAATGGAAAAGCAAACCAAGCCTTTCTGGAGTGCTCTTAGGCAGCATCCTTTCTGGATGTGCATGTGGAAGGAGACATTGGACCATTAGTAATGCAACACAATTTTGCACAGATTTTCTTTTCTTT
>VZSV01000049.1:3055276-3113726 GCA_013398735.1 Nothocercus julius | reverse complement strand
TTTTTTTTTTTTTTTTTTTTTTTTTTTTTTTTTTTTTTTTACATACAAGAAAAGATTACTTTTTCACTTAAGGACACCTCAGTTTTGTGGCATTCTACTGTCTATTGTGTATGTACTGATTCCTAAAGAAAACCTGAGCATCCTCCATGAGAGAAAGTTGATCACTTTGTATTTCTCCCAGCAAAATCTTGAACTCTTCCAAGACAGAGGTAGCATATCCTAAAGAAGAATATGTTTTCATGTGTAGTGACATAAGGGAAGCAAGGGACAGGTGTGGTAAAGAAGTAGCCATCTCTGTCCTTCAACTTGTTTTTCTATGAAAGAAAAGACCTAATAGATGTGTTGTCTGTGTGTCTGCCACTCTGCAAATATTTTTTTAGGCTATTGACCAGTTTCAACTGCTTGATATGGGAGTAGCAGGTCTCAAAGATACCAGGTTCGAAGCAAGCTTTGTAGAAACTGAAATCTGCAGAGATAAGATTGATCTAAATAAGTGTCTACATGGAAGAAATGACAAGGGGGATCCATGCTGATCTACCATGTTATAGCACCATGTTATAGCTGCACCATGTTATAGCTGAATTCCACAGTTATAGAGGAACCAGGTGACTGTCAGTCCACACATCTTATCGTGTCCTGCACATGGGAACAAAAACCTTTTCAGGGAGCATCCTTGATCTCTGTAAATAGAACTGGCCGAAAGATTATGATCTTGAGTGCCTGCAACATGTGTCTACCAAAAGTGGAATCAATATTCTTGAAGAATTCCAGTTGCTGCAAGCCAAACCAGTTTCTTTTTTTAAAGCCAAAAGAAAAAGAAGCATTTGAGCTCAGTCATCCAGTTTTAATTGCCACCACAGGACCCTTCGTGCTTCACTAGTCTGGGCTCTTGCTGCTCTTCTGGTGTTAATCTCTGCACCGCAGCAAAGCTTGGCCCAAATCTTTCAGATTGCACACACATATTCCTGGCTGGAGGCAGAATTGGTCTAGAGAAATTAAATCCATAACTTCATGTGCACTTAGTCACATATCTTTGGCCGCACTCGACTTTGCTTTTGTTACTTTAAAGTTCACCATTTTAAAGTACAAGTCGAGTGCAGGTCCTTTCATCATTTCATTACCTTTAATTATAGTCATAATCATCTTAGTATGGAGTCCCGTTATCAGATACTCTTAACGAATTAATGTTGTAAATTACTTGGAGAGTTTAGGGTGGAAGTTGCTATGTAATAAAAAAAAATATTTATATTTCTGGCTTTCAGTTTATGCTAGAGAGATTATTTTAAAAGCATCGTGTCCCAAATAGGGTGAATATCACTTTATTTCTGCACTAGACACTATGTGATTTTGGATTTTGTAACTCCAGCAGCTTTGCTGTCATGAAAGCAAAGAAAAGGACAGTGTAAATTCCCTGCTGTCCTGTGCTTTTCTGTGAGATCAGGACATTTCTTGGCCAAATTAGATCCCATCAAGGTTGAATTTGTTGGTTTACTTCAGGGAACAGCTTTTCCTGGTGATTTTCAGAGTGGTTTGGGTAGGAAAGAGGTACAGGAAAATTTGAGCATCTACTTCCAAACTCCAGGATCTGGTTTATATGGTTAATAAGATCTGTTTTTAATAGCAGTCTGGCAGGGCTTGGAGAATTTAGAGGGGAGTTACAGGGGAAGATCACAGAAGATTCAGATACAAATCGGCAGTTAAGCGGAAAAATAGTTGAAGGCATGAAGAGAGTTTGGTCCTTTCCTCATTGATCCCTTCTTTAAGGCTAGCTTTCGCCTCCCGTGCTCTGCTCCTCCACTAGGTAGGAACTTTGTAATTTTTTCAGTGTGGCATTTGTGTTTTTTTTGGCCTGGCTGCTGTTGAATGTTCCTTGCCGCCTGTATCCACAAACCCCCCTCATTTGTTTTTCTGCGGCGAGGCATCAAATGCTGATTAATCTCAGTGCATCCCCAGCTCCTGAAACTTTCTTCAAGAGCCCTAGATTGCCCACACCGTGCACGAAACTGCCACCAACATCAAGCAAGTTACCTTGCGGATCAAGGAGGGTATTGACAACACAGGAGGCTCGCTGCAGATCAAGGGCAGTGCGTCTCCGGGGGAGTTTTGTGCAGAATCCTTTCCAAACAGGTACCCTGACGGGGGGATAGGCTGTTTGATCCCTACCAGTGTACACCGATCTGGCCCTGTCACCGTTTGATCACTGAAGCTGAAGAATAAAGTAAGTCCTGCCTGGTTTGCAGTATTAAAGTTCCCATCAAGTACTAAGGTTTTGTGTTGCTTTTTTTTTGCGGAAGATGAATTGTAAAATTCTGGCTTTACTGAAGTTGTTCAGAGTTTTGTGGCAGCATCAGGGCTTCCTGCTCAGTGCAGCAATGTCTGGTGCTGCAGCTGCAGGCGTGACGGCCTCTTCGTGATGAGTTAAATGATTCTTTCTTATAATTTCTATGTCAATTTGGCAAATATGTAAGAAGTGCTTTAGGAACCCATAGGATAAAATTTAGTTCTCCAAAGTTCTATTCATAAACAAATTCCATGAAATTCAAAGCTCACCCGGTCATTATTCATTTAAATTGTGTTATTAAACAGTTGTCCTTCTCTTTTAGAAGCTCATTTTTGAATGAAGCTCCCTTACAGTAGACTGACTAACATGTGTTATGTTTAGTGTTCCCAAAACCCTCAAGCCACTGATTCATCCCACTGTTTAATTTACAGCCTGTGGTTTACGATGGGCCTGTTCCAGATCGTGCATCATTCAGCTGAGACTCCAGAGGGAACCAAAAAAAAACCCCAAACCCGTTCATCACATGCAGTTCTTGAGTTACAGATAATAAAACTTATCTTTATGATCATCCCCTTAATTAAACAGCAAAACAAAAATTCTGTAACTCTCACCAAGTTGTGCCAGTTGGGGCCCCTGACAGACACACCCTAAACCAGTTTTACCGGGATTCTTCCTAGAAAAGCGAGGCAGTATTTTAATACGATGTAGTACTGAACTTGATTTGTTCTGCTTAAAAAGAGTTAGAGTAGGTATAAATTTTATAGTCATTTCTTACAACATCAAGGCAGTGCAAATTGTTTGGCAAAGCAAATAGCTGCCAATGCTTGGAACAGAAGTTTCCTACATGGTAAAATGGATGACGTTAGGATACTTGGAAGTCATATAATATAAAATCTCCTTTACACAGTGTTAAATCTAGTTCCTTGAAAATGCCCATCTGAAATTACTGTTTCTTGTTTTAATCATCCTGAAGTCCCTGATATGTGTGCATTGTTCACTCTCTTCCTAAGGCACCGAACTTCATTTCTAAATCGCACCGTGCCAACATCTTATTCAACAGTGTTATAAGAAAATTATTACATTATTTTGACATTTTTCTAAGGAGGTCCTAAACTGCTTCAGAGAATGTCAAGAGCACTTACTGAAAGTAATGAAGAGAACCTTACAATATTCATCTTTCGTGATAATCTGGCTGAGCTTTCTAGTCACACGCTTCATGCCAAAGTGCTCTCCGAGCGCGTTGCTGCTGTCTTGAGCAGCCTCCTGCTAAGCGAATCTTCAGCTAATATTAGAGTTGCAAGAATATTAGAAATAGGTCTTTCCAAAGCACGTTATTGAACAAGCTAATTACCTGGTTTTGGGAGCCCGCACTCATACCATTAATTCAGGGCTCAATTTTAAAATGTTCACGGTGTATTTTTCAAGGTGAGAGATGTGACGGAGTGCCACTGATGTAGATAGTAACCTGGTTTCCGTTTGTGCATCAAAAACTGTCCCTGTTGACATTTTTAGAGATAAGAATAATCCAGCACCAGTTTCATGCACGCAGCTTGTAATCCGATGCCAAACACATTTCTTTTAAAGTATCAATTGCAAAAAAAAAATATACATTTCCTTCAAACTGTTGGGCCCACTCTCAGTATAATTGGACTCATAGTTACTACGAGAAATAGAAATTCATGGGAGAAACTATTTCTGTTTATCTTGTGTATTTTCCAGTAGCTGCTGTGTAGCCAGGTGCAGTGTTTTCCCTCGGTTTCTCCTGTACTGCGGACAACCTTGGTAAACAGAAGAATAATTCTGGTACATTCCCCCCTCTCCCCCCCATTTTTTTTTATTTTTATTTTGGTAATTTTTTTTCAGAAAGCAAAAGCAGCCTTTCTGGTCTACCAAAAAACTTTTTATTTGATTATTCTAAATGAATTCATTCGCCAAAATTAGAGTTGTAGCATTGCAAGCATCGGTTAATGTAAGATGCCAGTAAACATAGTGCTTCCTGCTAGGGCACCAAGAAAGCTAAGAGCTGGAATTAAGAAAGTATTAAAATCTTTTAACTGTAATATGGTTTATTTGAGTCTATGGATCTTAAAAACTATACATACGTAGAGATGTATCTGCCTATAACAAGGCAGACACATATATGGAGGTGCACTCAGAATTAAAGGATAAAAAAATCAACATCAGAACATGTATAAAGGTCCTTTTTCTCTCCTAATATTGAGGTATTGAGGTACACGTACAGCTTGCTGAAATTTATTTCTGATGCGCCAGAAATTTTTATCATCCAATCTAGAAGCAAAAAAAAAAAAAAACCCAAGGGTGGTAAACGGGACTAAATACCACAGTTTCCGCTTCAAAGTGCGTTGCCAGCAGGGCTGTATTAATTGATACTAAGGTATGTGAACAGACAGACAGACGTATGCCCTGGACAAACTCCTACATCGCGGGGGGTTTTTTGAACAAAGTGCAGCACGGGGTACCTTGGCAGATTGATAGTTCTGCTTTGCTTTTAGTGGCCTGCTTGAGTGTTAATAAAACCCTAAAAGTTTTATGCCCGTTGCAGGATTATTTCTGCACTGCCTTCTGCCGCGGAAATTCGGAGAATGTCAGCGAGGAGCGACAGGGAAAGGTCAGGGAGCCCGGCGCTCGCAAATCACTCCCGTGCGCCAGCGGGAAGACGGTTTTCCACCTGTGCAGAGGAATTTTACACTTAGCTGCTCCCGTGGTTTTCCCCAAAGGGAATTAGCAGGGGTTTGTACACGCGGCGGCCGGGCGGCAGGAGGTATTAATCACTGTGAGGGATGCGGTGGCGGAGCCGCAGCTGCCCCGCGGGACGGTCACCCGTTTTCCTCGGGGTTTGGCGGTGTTTGGGTAAGGCGGCTTTGTTAAAACTTGAAAGGCAGCAAAATAAAAGGGGGCAGAGAAGGGGCTGACAAAGGGAAAAATTGGCAAGCGGGTGCCTGCGCTGTGCGGTCGCTTTGCTTCACTTGAGCGGCAACATGTGCACAAGTCGGCACAGCGTCGCGTTAGGAAAAAAAAACAACAGAAAAATCCATTTGCCAGCGGAGGCTTTAAATAGTTTATTTCAGTCGCTGCCAACATGAAAATTTGCCTTTTCTTTCCCTGGAGTAAATAATGAAAACCATTAGTGCTTGCTGGCACCATGCTGCGCCACGCCGGCTCACGTTGCAGGAGCTTCGCCGCGACATACGGAGCGGCGCGTTCCCCACACCGACTCATTCGCAAGCTGGGGACGTAGGAAAAATAGGTGCAAAACCCGCCCCACGAGCGTCTGTGCTTGGCAAGCCCCACACTGCTGTGCCAGGGACGGCATCGGCCGCGGCGCCCGGAGGCCGGAGCTGAAGCTCACACGTTTACATGGCCACAGTACATTTTTAAAGCATTTTTGCATCATAAAAATCTCTCCCCCTGACTGCTAAGGGGGCATTTTCCCTGTGCTTTGGCTATTTCAGACCAGGCTTACCTACCTGGCTTTGAAACTACACTTTTTCATTTCTTTAAATGTTCATTGCCATATGTTCAGTGCCTCAAGAAAATAAACTGCAAATACTACAGAGATATTCCACCTTTCTTTCCACGAGGATACCCTCAGGTGGAAGAAGAGCTGTTCCTTTAACATACTTGGGGTTGGAGAAGGGGTTGCAAATCCAAGAGCTGCTGGCGTTTCTTGGAGATGAGGGATGGCACCTGGATGCGTGTGCGGAGCCTGGGCCACCTCGATGCCCCTTGAGTGCTGATGGCCCAAGTGGCCGTTCCTATGTAGCCCACATTGCTCTTCAGAAAAGCTGGGAACTGAACCCACCTTTCGGGACCTTAATAAAAAAGACAGGTACGTATTTTCAGAAGTCCTGGCGTCCTTGCATCTCCTACCTAGGCTCTTCAGGAGGTATGGTCCAATTTTATGCGTGTGTTTAGAAACACTCAACGGGTGGGATCTAAGTGCAGCGACCCCAGACCAGGACACAGATGGATGCTCCATCTCCCCATTGCTACCCGCTCTGTTTCTACCAGTAACTTATCCAACAACTTGGGTCTAAAAGTTATTTAAATCCAAGCAATTCATTTCCAGTCCATCAGCCATTCTGTTTTCTTTTTTTTTTTTCTTTTTTTTTTCTCCAATTTATTTATTTATTTCACTTTTCTCCATCTTTAAAGCAATTATTCTCCATGAACTGCCAGAGGCTGAATAATAATAACCCTCTGCCTTGTTCTTAGTGGTCTGTGATGCCCTTTTATTAACTTAAATAACAGACAATACCACAGTTTTAGTGTGGCAGCTTTAACAGTGACACGGACCTTTTTAAGAGCATTTCGTGGGGTGAATGCAATTCACTTGGATACGTAGTGATGAAAAAGCAACCACCCAGCGCGCTTGTCGACTATGTAGAGCCAAAGCTTGACAGCCCGGCATCAAACGAAAAATTGATTTCAAGCCCCAGAGTCAATATTTTGCTCTTGGAAAGTCACTTTGGCACCGGAGAGAAAAGTTTGCATGTAATGTACACATCTGATGAGAAAAATACTGAGGAGATGGCTTGTCTGGACTTGATTTTGTGCACCTGTTGTTTTCTGAACCCAGCAAACCCAGCGTTATCTGCTCAGCCTGCGAGGGGCTGCAGCAAGTTTTGCACGGACTCACAGACTCACTCATGTCCGGGTGGGCCTGATTTGGGCCGCAATGAGCATGGAAATCATCTAAACAAATGGGGCTCTTTAAGCATAACTTGGAAATAGTTCAGAATGAAGCCCTCATGGCTTGGAAAGCCTAGACTTGTCAATCAGTAGCAAGCTGCCTGGTCTTTTCTGCTGTGTGTTTTTGAAGTCCTTCAGTTCCACTTTCTAGTGGTTTCAATCTGTTTTTCAGATTTTGTACTCTACTGCAGCTTGGATACTTTTTCCACTGATCCTGGCATATGTGTTTTATCTAGCAATGTCTAAAACAGATAGATTGTAGCTAGAGATGCTCACAGGGACACTCTAGGTGGTTTTGTCATGAAAAATTAACACAGTTTTTATGTTCTGCAACTTTTTGGGTGGTTGGGTGGTCGGTCTTCTTAACCTTGGGGAGGTCTTTTTATTTATTTATTTATTTATTTTTGCTTTGTTTCATTATATGCTCTTGATTTTAACAGCATGGTAAGGACAACTATCTTCTATGTTGAAATCCCTTTGTTGGAATAGCAGCTCCCTATTATGCTGTAATGTAAAATAAGAAGAAAGGAATTAGAGCCAAAGTAGCTTTCATACTGTTGATTTGTTATTAATGGAGGTTATAGAGCAGTTTTCTTTAGTTTTATGATTCAGTGTCATTTTGAGGCTTTCTATTTTGAAAACCGATAGCACAAGATGTTGTTACAGCAAAACATGTATTTTGCAGCACTGTACAAGCACTCCTCTTGATATTAGAAGAAGCTAGTGCTAACTCAAATTTGGTGGATATGCTTGTGAAGATGAAACTCAGTTACTCAGAATTTAAGGGATCTTTCAAATTTCATCACTGATTTCAAGTTTTTAAGTGTTAGTAAGGGGAAAGAGACATTCATGCATTGCTAAATCATTTGAAGATCAAGAGACCTGTTTTGCACCATCTCTATCACTCTGTCTGGTGTGACTTCCTCACCAGACAGAGCCTTTTTGGAGGAGGGAATTCTTCTCCAAATTGCAGAATATCAGCAACAGCCTGGACCTGCTCGGTGTGCCAGAGGTGACACATGTGCCCACTTTTCATGTTGCTGCATCCTGGTCCAAATATTGCACATTGAGCTGGATTCTGCACAAGCAGGAGAAAATTTGGGGATGCACCTGATCCTGGCTGCCACCAGAAGCCACCAAGAAACCAGCCGAGCAGACATCCCTATTTGATTCTTCCCATTCTTTTTGCCATTTGCTGCCTGCTTAAGCATTAAATATTCCAGCTTTTAGTTTTGCAGATGCTGTCCTTGGTTTGTCATGTGTCTAGTAAGGAACCTGCTTCTGACAAGCTGTCTTGCTTTTAGCAGTAGACTCTGTGCCCCCCAGTACGGTACTGGGGCAGGCACAGTTCAGTCTTGCATTGCCAGCTCTTACCTGGCTGATGGTAGGAGGGTTGTGAGCAGCAGAGATTGAAACATCATCCTGGGTACTCTGTCACTCAAACACAGAAATTCATTATTTTAAAGATTATTTCCCCTGAAATGGGGGATTTCTCTGCGTGTGAGAACAAACACTGTCATCCAAAGTCAAGTTAGTCATCGCAGCTACTGTGGAGTTTAAGTTCAAGGGAGCACTGAGTGATTCATACCACCTGGCTCTATCTACAGGCAGTAGAAAGAAATATTCCCTGTGCCTAAACCAGACACCACTCAGGCATCAAGGCGCCTGAATGTGAGCAAGCATATGAATGACAAATTCAAACAGGAAAATCTGGGGGAAAGGGAAAAAAAAAAAGATGAGAACATATTTTTTTCACTTTGAGGTTAGCATATTTGCCCTGAACGCAATCCCAAAACCTGATGAATAGGAAGAGTAATTTCTGCGTAGACTGATTTCAAAACAGTACTGCTCATTTATGATTAAAGAAAAAGAACATAGGGGGTCAGATCTGTTACTTAAGTCTTGCCACATTAGCTCCTCCCTGGCAATCATTTTATGGCCCGCATTTATTCAATTCTTCATTCACGGAGTTGTCAAGTCCCTCTAATTTGCATCCAAGTACAAGCTTCATTAATTGAGATATCTTTCAGCTCTGCTTTGTCGGTGGTCGCCACCTCAGTGTTAGTCAAAGACATTTTAATGTTTAAAAAAAAAAGACAACACAATAGCACCTTGATTTCTATTGGCATTTTTAGCAATCAGATTACCAGTGTTTCATTGCAGTTGAACACTGCCAAATTTCATGTGTGACACACTTGGGAAACCCATTAGGGAAAATGAGGCTCCTGGAGGTGCTCATTAAGTTCACAGCTATTTTGCCTTCCGGAGTGACATCTTCCTCCTAGAGATACTGGACTTATTCCTGGGAACTGGCACCCAGTGTCCAAGCACGTGAGGGCTCTTGTGCTATTGATGGGTATTTTACTGTCCCTTTCAAGGCCAAAATCATCCCACAGCCCTGCTTGAATTCCCATGAGCTTGTTGTCCTGATAAAGATTTAATGTTAGATGTAGAAAACTTTAATTTACTTCCACTTTAACCCACCTCCATGAAGAGATCAGAAAAAAATAAATGCTGCCTAGGTAGCTATAAATATATGGTGTTTATGTATAATATATAACTGAATGATCAGACATCTTCCTACTGTATAAAATATAGGCACACACGTTATGGAAGAGAGTAACTGCAGCCAGCACTGAAGTTCTCCTTCCCATTATAACCAGGCAATTATAACATATAACACATAACACATATAACATATAACACATGTTAATATAACTCAAAAATTTGGAAGAAGTTAAAAACAGCATGTTCTATTAAAGGGATAGTTATAATTTCGGCCAATAAGGAAATAATTTGTTTCTCGGGATTTTCTTGTCTTTTGTGAAGCCCATGGGATCTTTGGTGACCACAGGCAGTCAGGACCTCATTAGCTTCGTCTCATCACACAAATCCTGAACACATGTAGCAATTTTCCTTATAAAGATTTCATAGCTTGGTCTTTCATCTATATTTTTTTGCTAATGTTCCTCTGTGTGAGAGGAACTAAAAAAAAGAGAAAATGGTGCTAATCTTAGTCAAAGTATATTATATTCAATAATGCCAGACATGGCATAAGTGTTCAGAATTTATATATGAATAAAATTACAAATATTATGGGAGGAAGAGCTACGTAACTGTCGTAAAAGTAAATACAATCTATTAAGTTCTCTGAAGAATCACATAGATCTGAGTTAGTTAGATGGGCTGACTTTACTTAGCAAAGAAATCACAGAGGGTATGCAAATAGAGGACAAAAATGACACATTTTTACTAGATTCAAAAGTATTATCCATCATAGCATCTGCAATATGTCTGCAATACTAGAGTGTAAATTGGAATTTGCATAATGGATCTTTGGAAAGAGGCTCTGACTCATCATCTCAAAACCGTGTCCGCGGTAGGAAAAGTCAGTCAGTGGCAGGAGAACCTCACATAGGGCCTGTTGTATATTCCGGGATTCACCTGTTTACCGTCCATTTTTCATGTGGCTGGAATGTTCACCTTAGACATCAGACATAACAAAACCTCACATAACTGGACTTGCAGTCCTTTGGTGTTGTTGGACAGGATGTTTTTTCTCAGGTGAATTAAGTTCTTGTGAAAGGTGATAGATTGACAGCCCTGGAAACTCAAATCCTCTATGTTCATCGCCCTGGAATTAACTTTTCCTATCTCCCTTTGCCTGCAAGCAGACAGGGTCCCACAGTCTTTGCTGGGAATTCTGCCCGTCTTCCCATCTTCCTTCTGCCTCTTGGCCAAGGGAGTGGATTGCTGCTTCTCCAATGAACCACGGCTCCTGGCTCTCGAGTGGAAGAACGACTCCCTAGTATATCTGTGCCAGCAGCAGGATTTTTCCTCTGTCCTTTTTACTATCGTTGTGCTCAGGACTTCAGTTAAGTGACAGTCCCCAGTGATGTCCAGTCCTGCAGCAGCTGAGTGTTTCAGTTTACATGGTGTTGCAGAACTGATGTCAGACCTACTGATATCAGTGTCTACTATGAACGTCTTGTTCCAGCTTGTTGCTCTGGAGTGCTTTAACATACAACAGAAAGAACAGGTGCTTTTAGGTGTTCATCTGATCTTCTTTGATATTATAAGGTCGGAACCTAATAGCATTTGGTTCTCTGCATGGAAAATACACCCCTGTTTCCATGCCTGACCTAACAAAGCCAGAAGGAGATACATGTTCAAACTGAAAGGCTTCTTAAAATTTACACCTTCTATTTTTCCGATAGACCAACTCAAGCACTGAAGAGTTTTGGTAAAATCTGCTGCAGTTTTCATGAAATAAGATAGTTTGAGTTAATACAAGGGGATGGATGTGTCTCACACATCTTTCAACCTCATCTTCCATGTCTAAAAAATCTGAAGACTACAGAGATCCTGTAAAACTTTCCCTTCTACTCTTTTGAACGCAAGGCTCAATACAGGTTTCAGAATGTCATTAAGTGTTAGGTTTTTGATACCATTCATCATAATTTTGGGCTGTGTACAACTCTTTCAGTCCCGAGCTCCCTAATGAGAAAATAAATAAGTTGTAGTTTTTCATTATATAGATGTCTGGTTGGTAGATTGATATGATCTCCCATCTTTTTCAGAAAAGGCGCCACGTAAGTGCGTATACTAATGACTCACTAAATTAAGCCTTCTGAAATTAGAAAGGAATGAGTTAAGTATTCTTTATCCCCTCCCCAGTATTGTTGATTTCCCTCCAGTTCCATAAAAAATTACTACTTAGTTTCCAGAGTAAGTATGAAAAAAAATCCTTGGCAGTTAGTTAAAAAATAACAATATAATCTACCACTAGGTTGATCTTTTCTGGGCATTCGATTTCCTCAAATTCACCACCTTCAGGCTCCTTCAACTAACAGATAGTAATCTCTGGAGTTTTACTGAAAGGAGTCATAACACTGATAACCACAGCCATTCTTCACGTCTTTCTTCACATACATTTTTTAATTTTCATGACATCTCAGTTTTTATGCCACATTCTTTTTTTTTTTCCTTTTCGCTTAATCTGAGTATCTCTCCACCAATATAAACTGTTGGCTTTTGTCAAATTATATAATCTTGACACTGTTTTATGACTTTCCTTAAACTCAGTGATGAAATGTATTCTCAGCCTTCTTGTTGACTTAACTATCGGACGAACTCTGGCAAAACTGGCAAAACAAACTTCACTGTGTATCCATCATAACATTGTTCTAAATTTTATCTATCCAGGCCGGTTGCATTTTTCATGCTTTATCACAGATCAGTGTCATGAGATGGATTGCAGTTTGCAACCTGCAGTTGTTCATCGGAGTTAACTTGGCTGTCAGGGCAGCCCTTTTGCAGTGTTTGAAGCTTTCAGAACATTCTTGCACAAAAACGAAGAATTTTCCTAGCCCGTTGGTGGATCAATGCATGTGTCATTAGAACATATGGAACAAGACTGTACTGGCCTTTTGAGTTTGATTTAGGATATGTGCCATCCCAGCCTTCGTACATTTTAAAAGTGCCTGCATAGAAGCAAGTAGAGTTTGAACGACTCAAATGCTCAACTCTAAAAATATTTTACTTATGTTTTAGATCATCCTCCAAACCTTCAGAACCACTCAAGGCTCAGAACTCCGCCACCTCCAATATCACACGCTCACACCCCAAACCAACATCACGCGGCCTCCATCAATTCCCTAAACAGAGGGAACTTTACGCCACGTAGCAACCCCAGCCCAGCTCCTACTGATCACTCTCTTTCTGGAGAACAACCAGCCAGCACCCAAGAGCCAGCCCATGCTCAGGACAACTGGTTACTTAACAGTAACATCCCACTGGAGACTAGGTAGGTGGTTTCCTTTAGCTCTTCACAGTGCTCTGATTTTGTGTGCTGAGGATGTTATGGAATATATGTACATCTGTTTAGCTAGCATTTCAGTCTGTGCACTGATGTTTAGCTGATGTATTTTGATTTGTATATATTTTTCCTTGTGTCTTTTTATTTAGACTAAGTGAAGAGGAAATTGCTCAGCTTTCATAAACTGAAAATATTGGTTTTAACAGCTGTTTGTAAGGTTATTTTCTTCATTTAAAATTGGAACCAAGATCATAGATTAAAATGTTCTTGTTTTTCTTCTTTTTTATTTTCCCTTAATATCTTTTCTTCCTATGTGGTAGGATAAATCAATATCCTATTTAAGAAGTTGAAATCAGTCAATGTATTGAAAAATTCAGCCTTCTAGCTTCACCTCATCAAGCAGATACTTTGGTAGGACATCATTCAGCAAAGGTTGATCTTGTATGTCCTAACAAGACAGGCATGTTGCTGCATTTCACTCTCCTACAACTTTGCCCCAGCAAGCATACAACACTGGAGAGCAGGGCAAAAGCCAATGAATAATGTTCTGTTTATCTACAAAGCTTCTTCCCAGATATGCAACCACTCACTCTGCCAGGGACAACCACGCACAAGAGTTGTTCTACTTCATAACGTTGTTTAGCTCTTTCTCCCAATGCATTGGCTCTCATGATCCCTCGGCCTCAATCCTCCCATCTCATTGTGAGTTGACTTGAAACTCTGTTTTCCTGTTCTGTGGAGATTTTGCCTCATCTTTGCTACCCGTTAGCACCTGTAATGCACCTCTTGCAGTTTTGAGAGATGTCTTTGAGGCCTAACATGCTACGCTTATTTGTTTGCCTTAGTTCTCTTATTTGTCTTACCTTTTCAAGTCAACAAGAAAGATTCTTGAGTAAAAAACATTTACTAATTGAAAACAGAGCTGGGGGCTAAATTTGTCACTTCACTCTAGTGGGAATCTCGCTGAGGTCAATGGTAGCTGGATGTCTGTATCCAGGGACAAAATGTGCCCAATTTTGCCAGCTTCTCCTAAGGAAACAGTCTTTAAAAATGAATGTGTCTATCGATCCGTTTGAGAGGGAGCTGCTTTTGCTGGCCCCCAGAAACCAGCAAAGCAGGCCTCAATGTAACATTTTATGGCATTTAGGGATAATTAATTTCTCTGAAACTGCTTGATTAAAAAAAAAAACAACAAAAGCCCAAAAATAACTAAGAAGCTGGCTCCAAAAGATTAGGACAAAATTATAAGCTAGTACAGCAAGTGTGATTTGGCAACAGTTTCAGTAATTATATTGTGCTACTAATTCTTAAGTACACATACTCAAGCAGTGACTTTTAAAGGAAAAGAAAAGAAAAAAAAAAGAATATGTAGGGCCCAGTCCTGATGTCCTTTTATGATTTTTTCACTATAATTCTGGAGGAGGCCCACAGCTGTAACAGAGACAGATAAATCTTGGCTCCTTTACTTTTGCAGCTTGACCCTTTCATATTTTTCAGGATTTAAGCATACAATAAGCCCAATATATGTAACCCAGCATATGACTTCACCCAATAGTGTGAAAATTGAGCACATGACACTTAGATGACACACCTTTTCTAAAGCAAGGTGTAAATTTTTAGTGTTCAAACAGCCCCACATCTGATTGGACTTTCTCAGCACAATCTACCACCTTAGAATTAAGAAGGAAGATCCTGCTTGTTGAACCAGTGGAGGAATGCCAGAGATAAAAACTCTTTGCTTAAAACACCCTGTCCCCATTTGTCCAGTTCGAGTAGCCATCTGGCAGCCAGAGAGTCACCTCACCAAATTGTAAGAAATAAAGGGGCTTATAGACAGAACAATTACTTGGCTAGTTCTGGACTGCTCCTACCAAACTGTAGACAAGTACATCTCTAATGACTGTCTTCATTTCTGTTTCACCAAATCAATGTGGATGAAATCTTTTTCAGATCTGAACTAGCTGTTCTTTCTTCAAGTTGGGCTGATCATAGTATTACTCTTAACCAGACTGGTTAAGATGGACATTTGAGGTCTACTTAGATTAAGAAATTCTTCTGCATCATTCAGGGTATTCACACGGATCAGAAATTGAAAACATTTGTAATTGATCCTCAATTTAATCATTTTATTAATTACCAGAGGTAGAAAACATTTGGAGACTAATCTTGTGGCTTTTGATATGCCAGTGTGAATGGCATCACATTGTCAAATGTGTCCACAGACAAAGAATATTTTGGAAAGAAATATGTAATTTTATGCTAAACAGCAAAGCTACACATTTACCAAACATCACTGACAGGCTTTTGTTCCTTCACTAAGCAAACATTAAGAAAGTAATACATGTTATAATGGAGTCATAATGCAAAGAGACTGCACTGCATAGATGATAAATGATAAATCTCTGACAAATTCTGCTCTAATAAACTGCTCTTCTGACATGTACAGATCTTCCATTTCCTTCTGTGGGAATTCTCTAGACATAAAAGATGAGGTTCGATGTCTGTTTAGCCAACTTGGATGTCCAAAACCACCAGTTCCATGGAATACAGCTGCCCCACCAGAATAGAGCTGCCCCCCTAGGTTCTTTTTTTTAGAATCAAAATGACCTGTGCCTAAAATGACCAATATGTAAAAGTAAATCCTAGCCAAGAGACATTAATCCAAGAATGAAGGCCTTTGAAGTACAGCAATTATAGTAATCTCATGTCAAAAATGGAATAGTTGAATTTCCTTGTTTAAAAATACCATATTGATCAACAGAGAAAACATGAAGAAAAAGCCATGCCTTTTAAACAGGGACCATCACATGATGTAAAATGTGCATACAATGGTAGATTTTAGGCATCCCAGAGTTTTAGGAGGTGACTGATGTGGACTCCAGGCAGTATTCAGAATGGAGGATTTTTGACTGGTTTGTCATTGCATGGAAGCATCCTTAGTGTAATGCAAAGGCAAGTAGAAAGGTGTAGCACAAATGCACAACTAATGTGATTGCCATATCCCATATCTATGAGAATTTGTATGTTGCAGGAAAAGCCCCTTTTCTCCTTTTATCTCTCCATTTATTTCCCTTTACCCCCTTTTCTCTGTTTCTCCCTCTTCCTATTTCTTCCCCCCTCTGCTCCCATTTTTGCTGCTTTAATGCACTGTTTTATCAAAGTTGTGATGAAAACATCTTTGCTGAGCAATCCCTCCTGACAGGTAAGTCAGTCCTCCCCATATTTATTTCTCTCTTCTTTCTTTCTGTGGCTCCCTTTCCATTCCTCTACGCTTGACCTTGCAGGGAGCCCATAAATGCCGATCAGATGGACATTTGGTTGACAACCAGTAGTTTTCAGTACACCTTTATTCCCAGGAAATTCCACATGGTAATCATGTAAGGTCAGGTATTGCCACCACAACTCATATCAAGAAAAGTGGTTTGTAAACAGCTGTTCCCAGGTAATGTTCAAGGGAGCAAAACCTACCCAGCCTTCATTGAGGAGGACAGTGATTCAGTGGTCACCGCAGTGACCCAGTGACTGCACTGCTACGAATGCATACATTAAAACATAATATGAGCCTCTCTCCTTCTGCTTTATTGATGATCCACAACTGAAATGCATGGAAACAGTTTGGCATGGATTTTAACTACTGTTGAACTTTTATTGATTAGCGTTGCTAGGTGCCTGGCCTCTTAGCCATTAAATGCTCAGTGCACGCATGTACGTTGCTCTTTTTTGTATTGAATTGAACTTCCAACCTTCCCTGCATTCCTAGGGAATGTGAGGAAGCAGCAAACACTTGGGGACGGATTGATGTCTCAAGTGCTATGGCACACAGCTCATGCATGTCGATTCACTTTGCTCCAAAGCTATGAATATGAATCCCTTTTACTGTCATTCAGATCAAGGAGTAGGTCTGGGCTGTCAAAGCAGCCCAGAGCCAACAAAAGCAAAGAGCTGAACTAAACAAGCCCTGTCATTAGCAGCAGGAAGAGGAGGATGTGGAGATGAAAATTAAGGTTAAGGACATTTTAAGAGAGACAGTATCAAGATCTGTATAATATGACAAGGCTGGTTTCCCTTGGTATAATATGTTACCTGAATCCAGTTTCTTTGACAAGGGAGTTTCGTCTGAGTTCACATTATGTCACTTATATCCTTTAAGCGCTTAATCCTGAAAAGTGATAAAGTGTCATAACACTGTTATTTTCCTTTTGCTAGTTTTGGCCAGGGAATTTACTCAGATTCAGGCTTAGATTCAGTTTTGATGCTGAAAACAGACATGGGCAGGATCTGGACTGTTTTTTGGTTTTCGTTTTTGGGTTTTTTTTTAGTTTGTTTGTTTTGTTTTGTTTTTTAAAAAAAGAGAATTTCTTTTGCCTGGTCTTGAGAGACAAGCCTGAAGGTGAGAAAGACACGGTCTGTTCTCAGCTGTGCCTCTGACTTTACTTGTGCTCCTGCTATTCTCCTTCAAAAGTACAAAACAGTTTAGCATATACGGGTCAAAAATGGCTCATCAAAGCACATACAAGAGAGGCCAGATACTGCATAATACCACTATTGTGTGCAAAATCCAAACCAGGCTTTTTCACATGCAGGCACTGTGTATCTAACCTATTATTGCCTGTCTTACTCAGACCACAGCCAGTGCCCTGCTATTGGACTGTGGGTTTATAGCATAACTTTTTTTTCTTCCAGCTTCTGCCTGTGTGCCTTTGAGAAACTTTTTATTTGGAATATTCACACTGAGCAAAACTTGCATTTTGAAACTTCTAAACATCAAACTGTCATTGTTCCACAAAGAAAAACAAGTTAATCAAATTGCTAATTAAAAGATTCTCCAGGGCAGACTGGAACTTAAAAGAGTGACTGGCAGATTTTATCAGGATGAGCTGTTTGCTAGAGGTCCACGACGACGTTAGCTGGAACTGCGCTACCAAGGCAGCGGCCACAGTGGGATACTGTGATGTGCCTTTTCACAGCAACAATAACACAGATGCTGAAGATTAACGAGGTTGCAGCTGTGCTATGTTGAAATCTGCTCTTTTGAATCCAGCAGTTCAGAAGGTTTCATTTGTCACTGGTGATAAATAATGTGAAATGAACAAAGGCATCAACATTTTTTATATATGCACATGGGCTTGTGTGCTTATATGTGTGTATATGCATATATATAGTGTATATGTAGATAAGTGAACATTCTTAAAAGCTATATATGTATATGTGTAGTGTCTTATACATATAAATATATGGTCCATCATTCTAATTCCATGCACAACTGCACTATAACCATTGTGGTTTATAAGATCACACTTCATATATGCATGACTCACTGGCTTCATTCATGTTTCCATATGTATGTAGAAACATAGCAAAGCAGACATTCCTAGAGACATTGCAGGACAACCTCATTGAGATGGACATTCTCACCTCCTCCCGACATGACGGTGCTTACAATGATGGGTATGTGACACTTCTGTGGTCTTCCTGTTTACTGTTCAGTCATTATGATCCTTGCATGAAAGCATTTGGTCATATCAGTGATGTGTAAGGGCAACACCATTGCTGGCCTCTTCCAAAGTGGCTTTTTTGAAAAAAGACAAAAGAGGTTCTTGAGCTTGGAGCACTGTGCCCTGTAAATATTAATGGCAGACTCATTAATATGAGGGTGATCCACAGCATTCTATTTGGTTTTTTTTCCCCTGTTTTTTTGAAAATCATTTCACTAATAATAAGCACTTACAGCAATTTAGAATACTGTATAAAGTTAATTTCATTTTGATAAAGACTTTAAGCTATTTTTATGCCAGCTGCCTGATACTTACTGTTAAACCAATATTTTTCAGGTACATTATCTCACAAAAGATACCAAGTGTCTTCTAATATTAGTGGTTCATCCCTTTAAAGCCAAACCTTTGATCTTGACTCAATCACCCATTCTGATATTTTTACTTAACTTCTGATTGCTTAACTTTTAAGTCACAAACAGCTTCTAAAATGATGCTTAGTGCCCAAAACATGGGCCTTGTATTGGCATTTTCTAATTTGATAATCATCACCAGCTGAAGATTAAGTGGTGTACTTGAACACTGTAAGTACTTCTTTGCTTGGGCCAGATATATCTATAGCCTTTCTAAAACACAGAACAAGAACTGAATCCTTGTAAAAAATAATGTTTTGATGACAGCCTAGTGGAAATAATGAATATTTCTCTAATGCTCAACAGTCATCCTAAGGGTACAAATAAAACCATGGCTGTAATACTATAAATACTTATTTCAGAGATTTCCATGTCACCTGATGTTGCATGAATTAGTTTTTTTGCATGTTGATGTCTTTGCATGCAGCATTTGCCCCTGTTATTGTACAAGTGACTTTAACAGGGAGACAGAGTCAAGTCTTCACCTGGTATAATCCACGGCTTGAGTGGCTCCCAGTGATCCATGACGATTTATGCAGGCTGAGTATCAGGCCCCTAAACGCAGGGCAGAAGATACTAGCAGTACTGGGGATGCTGATCAGCCCTCACAAGCACAAGGACTTTTGTTTGCCCTTGGCATGGTGATTGGAGAGTCAGGTCCATTTCCCAAGCTTCACGCCTGGAATTGGGATGTTTTGCACTTCATGAGAAGTGTACCACCAAAATTCAGCTCTTCATCTAAGGATTCCCATGGAAAGGACTCCCATTGCCACATTTCCATTTAAGAAACTCATGGGCTGCAGTGGGCTTTTTTTTTCACTTGGCCTTCATGAAACTCAGACAAGGTCCTCATGGGCTAGCTCACAAGCTGCATTTTTAGTAATAAGCAAATATTGTGTCTTCCAATGCGTCACTGGAAGGGATACACTGCCACTGATGGTAATTCACACTTCTCGAGGTAGTCATCAAACTGAAGTGCTCCGAACTGCCGTCCAGGTGCCTCTCCTCACTGGCTATACTCAACTTGAACTCCAAGCTTTGCTGGCCTTAGCCACACTATTGTCCTTAAATTCTAATCGTGCTTAAATTTGCCAGGAGGAGACAAGTGTGAATATTCCCCTCCATGACACTTGGGGTGCAATGGAATGGCTTAAGCTCTCTTTCCCCATCTCCATTCAGAATTTCTATGCATATATATATATATATAAAAAAAAAAACTATCATGCAGTGATCGATGTAGTGAATTAGATAAATGCCCTCTCTTCCTTAGACCAACCCATGCTCCCACAACGCCTGAGGCCGGGGTGTCTCAGGGATCATGAGCAGGCCCTCAGTAGCGCCCGTGCCACCAGTCTGTCTGAGCTGTACTTGGGATATCCATTTCACCATATTGTCAGCTTTTCCGCCGAGGTGCCGGCTGCCAGCGAAGAGCTCCCTGTGGCATTGCTGGCACCGTGACTTATTTATTTATATTTTTCTTTAATCAGTGTGACTTGCCTGTGTTTTTTCTATTTTTTTCTTCTTCTCTTCTGTGCATGCCATCCATGTTCTTAGCCAGCGTTGTGTGGAGCTGCTGTCCTCGTCCCGGCAGCCGTCGCCATCCTCTCACCCCTGCGTCTCCTGCCGCTCGGAGCTTCCAGAGGAGTCACCCGCTGTTGGTCTTTCTTCCCCCAGGCACTTCCTGTTCAAACCTGGAGGCACTTCTCCCCTTTTTTGTACAACGTCGCCGGGATATCCCTTGACGTCCAGCACTGTGTACTCACCTCCCCCTAGGCCCCTTCCCAGGAGTACGTTCTCTAGGCCTGCCTTTAACCTGAAGAAACCCTATAAGTACTGTAACTGGAAATGCGCTGCCCTCAGCGCCATCGTCATCTCCGTCACGCTGGTGATCCTGCTGGCGTATTTTATAGGTAAGCTGGTTTCTCTTCTTCGCTTTTTTATTTCCTTCATCTGCAGACCCCACCACGTAATGCTAGTGTTTGGGGGACAAGTCGGCAATAGTCATAGTGGCTTGGAAATACAGTGTATGTTGACTTCACTGAGGTTACAGACCTCGTATTTGTAGTGGTGACAGAAGTAAAACATGTCATGGGCTGCTCTGATTAAACAACATAGACTGCTTACTTTGTGAAGAGAAAAGGGCACCACGAAGTGCAACATGAAGACAAGCCCACCATGTTTTCTCAGAGCTGCCCTTTAAAACAACCATCCAAGCACATGTCCTAAACACGGTCCTATCCAGGGCAGATGGACTTCTGTCTCATGGGCTTCAGGGGGAGCAGGGCCAGAACCAGAATCCTGATGCATAAAAATATCCTTTCCTTCTATCTCCTGGTGGTACATCCTAGCCATTTAGGCATTCATTTTGAAGTTCACAGAGTAACCTGAAGGGATAGGGGAGGACTGGGTTTAGATTGTGGCCCAAAAGGGTCTTAGAGTAAGAGGGATTCTGGAAAATTTGCTGCCAGGTTGGAGCACCAGTGGGATTTCTGCTTGAACTGAGTGTGATTCGAATTTCATAGGTTTCTAGTGGTCATCAGTATTCGCTACAAAAGTAATTGAACTGTTAAGGGTGAAAATTGCATTTTGCAATTTTGGATTTTGCATTTTGCAAATATAAAATGGGGGTGTTGCCCTTTTTCTTCAGTGCCGTTTGATATTTGTCTTATGAATGTCCTATCGAGGTCCATTCCTAAAAATCCTATTCTAAACTGTCAGTGGTGCAAACTCTAATTGCCGTCCGCTTACAGATACGACCGCAGGTAAAAGTGCCGATTTCACACAACACAAGTGAGGCTTTGATTTTACGGTGACTTCCTGTACACTAATGATCTATAAAAGCTTGCGGTTAGAATTACAAATCCTAGCCTGGATCGAAGGATTTTTGCTTTCATTTCACATGAGTATAATTAGCACTACCACCAAGGCTTGCTTTTACTGTGTTCCTTTTATGTGTGTTTCTTTAATGACTGATGCTTTTCTACTTCTGGCTTGCATCATACTTTGGTCACTTCCATGCCTCCTGTAAGAAGAGCCGGAGTGATTAATTAACAAGCTTTAAATCAGCAGCAGTTTGATGGAATAAGCAGTCAATTTTCATCATTTTTTATGTGCATTTGGCCCTGCCTTTCTCATTTGTCTGGTATTCTCTTTATGCCCCAAACATGACTCCTTTGGACATTATCTCTAGGAATCAGAGTAGTCTCTTTATAACTCAGGATAGTGCTGCCTGTTAATTCTGACTGAGGAAGTTTATGCTATTTGATAGATTAAGAAGACTTTGGTTTCCTGCTTAGTATTCTCCTACTCAGAAATCTTTTCAGAGTTCTGAAATGATCAGGTTCCTTTTCAAAATCGCCATTAATGTGGTTAAAAGGTAGGTCTATTAAATGCTCTCCCATCCCTTTTTTTTCTTTCTTTTTTTTTCTTCTCCATTCAGATGAATACTGTGGCATCTGCCAGACTCGAAGGATGGCTGGCAAGATGCCAGAAGTGTTGATCAGGTTGAACTGCTGTAATTACGGGTCATAATTACTAATTTCTAAAGGAACTATCAATTATTAAAAATCAAATTTGATGGTTGCGCTCAGCATAAACATATTTAACAAAGATTGTCTCTACCAGACCCAGTATTCTAATCAACAAGCAAAAAGACAGATATTTAATTAGATTTTGATGAAAAATTGTGTTTAATTTCAAGTATAATCAATTATTAATTACTGTAATGAGTAACTCTGGCGGGGTTTACTAATTAACTCATTTAAAAATTATGAATAACCTTTTCGTTTGTAATTATTTTCTACATCCTGTCAAGTTGCAGATGAGAATTGTATCACCTACCCCCCCCCAAAAAAAAGAATCAGAGAGTGAAAATGTTTGTCCTTTTACCAAGTTATGCATTACCAAGTTATACATTTTGTATATCAGATTAGATGTAATAATAAAAACTATTGAATTATGCCAGCAGATTTGGTATATCAGTCTAGATGGAATAATAAAAAACTATTGAGTTCTTAACAGGAACTTGTTCTTTCTTCTAAATAACCTGGTTTGTTTGCAAAGCAAGCGGTTATTTGCCCCCCAGATTTTGATTTTTATATATATGACCATTTAGAGGTTTTTTTACAACCTCTCCGTGGTTGAATAAAACTCAGCTCCTTTTGGTGCCATTGGGAGAGTTTGAGTAGTAAGGTACAACAGATCATGAGTAAGTTTTAGCCTATGTTACACTGCTGCGTACTTGGCTACCTTCCACCTGATCATTAGTTAAAATAACCACACAAATTATCTTTTTAATGATCATTGACATTCTCCAAAGCAAACTGAGGCCCCTGGAAACACTCCCATTTAAGTGAATGGACTTTGGATCGAGTCCCACGGCAGTGGTTTGGCATTTATCCCTTATTTTTTTACACTAATCAGTTAAAACAAATACTTCAAACAAGTTTGCATGTCTTTAAAATGCTCTTCACACCATCAATCACACCAGAGTCCTCCATTTACATATTAAAAACTACCCTTAGCAGGGTTACAGGCTTAGGTTTCTCTAACTCCACAAGAGGGGCAAACTGGGGACATTAGGAAGCCCATGGGGGACTCAGTCATTGCCACTTCTGCGTGCATGGCAGATGCTGAGACACAGCTGGGGGGCAGAGCAGCATGAAAGCGAAGAGGAATTTGGCCATTTCTCATGTTCTTTGCTGAAGCCGCAAAATTTTTTGAAATTCATCTGAAGCACCCGCTGAATCGTTTGTTCAAGGCTAAAAGCCAAATAGCTTCTCTACATTTTCCCATTATTTTATGAAATATTTCATGGTACTTAATAGGCTGCCCTTCCTTTATCTCGCTGGGCGTTTTCAAAGAAGAGGAGAGGTGACATAAATAGAAGTCCACAGTAGCTGAGCGGCTGGTGTCGTGTGTCGACACTGCGATCAAGCTGAATGTTTTACAGGGCTGAGTCACTGGTCTTGAGAGATAATAGCAAACAAATATAGCAGCGTATTAAGCAGCAGAAGCTGCGTTTCACTTGAATTAATCAGCTTTTGGCAGACTCGTTGCCACTTTTTCAAATATTCGGAGGCATGCGCGGAGGCAGTGGCGACAATGAACATCAAAGTTTTGCCTGCGTGTAGCTCGTGCAAGGCTCCAGCTTGCGAGCTCCACAGACACTTGTCTCCTAGGGTGAGAACACCAAAGAGAAAAGCAGTGGCAGATCAGGGCTGTAACATAAAAACTGCAAGAACGGCACCCTTGGAACCAATAAAATAAAAGGCCTCTTTACTACCCCGCTAATTTGCTCTTGCAGGAGATCATGAGGAGACATCACTTCAAATTAAATTGCCCGTTTTAGGGTCCTCCGTTCTACTAGATGAAAAAACTTTGCACGGATTTTGCTGGAGCGGGTGTGTTGTGCGTGCCATGGTGAGATCCTTACGGCAGGGGTAGTGCCACAATATTCATCACTACCAAAACACTTTGCTAATACAGCATCTTCTGAGCTTAGAAATAGAAAAGATCAGATCTCCATGCCCAGCAGCTGTTTGGCTAGCTTCTTGGAACAGTTTCCAAATGAGTTAGGGATGGAGAATAGCTGCTTCCTTTGGAAGGAGAAAGTATGACCCAGCGCCTGATGCAGATAGCAGATTAGATGCAAGTACAACTGGATGCTGTTTCACACTTGCAGTTTTCCTGTGCTTAAGCATGCGCTGCGGTTGCATTGCAGGAATGGAGAGATGTGCATTTGATTTGAATTAAAGCTAAGGCTGGAAAACATATTACAAAGCCAAAACAGTCCTTCTTTGATCGGAGTCAGAGCTTTCCCTCTCTCAGCTCTCCATTTGTTTGAACTCGTTACAGTCACAGCTTCACTTAAAGAACGGTGTTGCTTGCTACAGGCAAAATGCTTTGACAGAAGAGCTTTGCTAGGACTATGATGTGTTTATAAAGTGTCTTTCTTTTTATTGTCTAAAGATCACCCTGAAAGCTAGCTTTAGCTCAGCTTCTCCATGACTCTTCAATACTATGTGGTAAACGAATTTTACAGCAGCTCTCCAAAGCTCGCAGCTGTCTAACTAGTTAGCTGTGGATGTATAACCTACCAATACCATGCCATTTAAATGCCACCTGAGATCTACAGGAAAGGTTTCTCATGCTTCATTCTTAGACTTTGTCGATATTTATTAATCATACACTTATACCTTGATATTAAGGTTTTTATCCACCTTAAAATGTAAAGCAATCTTTTTTACCCTGCAAACAAATTCCTTTCATTTTCTTTTTTTCTGATCCAAGATTTTGCTACTGTTATCATTTTGTTGTTTTGATTTAGAGAGCTTTTTTCTTTTTATTTCCATCTTACCTTAGATAAAATGCAGAAACAGTAGCTAAACAGGCTGTTCTAGCAAAACTTCCACATTATGAAGTCAGTCTGTCACATGAAGAAGAGCTTCCAGGTCCCTTATTGGTTCTTTCACATCCTTGCTAAATTGCTGTACACAGTTCAGTCAATAACTTGTGCCTCAGTTACATCTGCACCTTTCATGTGCAAAACAGAGAGATACAGCTTGAAAAGTATGGTCATTTTATCAGCAATAGTTTCTATATCCAAATAGATGTTTGTGGAACTTAACATGCCAGGATACTGGTCTTGTGTTTTATGGTAGTGCTTCAATATATGTCTTTTCTTTTTGTCTGCTAAAGCTGGCTCCAACTGTCCTAAAGATGTTCAAACATAGTGTCACTCATAGACTTATAGTTTAAAAAACATCTAGCTCTTTCACTCCAGTTTTTCTTCTTCATTTTGGAGTGGATTACCATACCACCTGATTATCTCTCATTGATATGGTTAAAAAAAAAAACACACTCCTGATTTGTAGTGTTGTTTGAAGGATACGGCCTTATTCTTCTCTTTCACACGATCCTTTTAAACTAGATGAATTTCATTTGAATTTTGCCTGGTTCAAATGCAGTCAGCATCAACAGCATTAGTGCTGGTGTCTGCAACAGAAGCTGGAAAAGACCTAGAAAACTCTGCCTATATTTGTATATATTCCTGATTCTGGAGACTGACCTGACTAAAGGCAGAAAATACATCAGCACCTTTCAACACAGTTTTGAATAATCTTTTTTTTTTTTTCTTGTTATTGAGTGCTAAATTTTCCCCATTATTTATGGAAAGATAAGGCATGAAAAGGGCTTCAAATGCATGAAGAGATGCCGAAAAAAAATGGAGCTTTCAGCTGATCCTTCAAAAAGCGCGTGATTTAGACAAGTCTTAGGAGCTCTTTGCAGAGTTTGTTCCACAGTAAAAACGGTGGGAAGTCTGCAGGGTCTGAACCACTCGTGTTAAGAAGCTGGGGCGGGCAGCTGTGCATGTGAAGTTTGCAAGAGGCTGGTTGGGCTGAGGGCAGCTGCCTGCAGGGATCTGGCGAAAGAAACTTTTCTCGGTTGGGTCTACGATGCAGTAATGAATCACTCACATGGTTCAGCCCCAGTCGCTGTAGTGACCTTTCTCCTCTTCCTCTCCACATGCACACGCATGGAGCACTGTGTGAAATGCAGGTAGATCCCCAACATACAGTTCAGTGTAGCTGCAAGAATTTGCACCTATATGAAAAGCCTTAGAAATGAGAAACAAGAAAATTAAAACTAAAAAGGGGTCTTAATTTTCAGTCTAATATTTTCCACTTGTTCTCTAGTCTTTTGTTTCTGCTTTAGGTGCATGCTGGTATTAATTGCAACTCAGCTTTTATTTGTCATGGGAAGAATCAGAGTCAGGAAGAGCTTTTTGTTTCATTAGAGGGCTGCCAGTCTCTTTGGTTTGGATTTTGCATTATAGCTATGGGTAGCAGCCACTGTTAGCTTTATAGTTCAGAGAAAAAGAGGCAGAAGTGATCCAACCACAGCTATAAAATGAAGGTGTTAAAGATACAAGATCCCACTTTAAAGCTAATCTTGTGAAGATCAATTCATTCAGGAGCGTGTTAAAAAAGTCACCATAGAAACCCCAGTAAAGACCATTCGCTGTTTCAACCTGAATAAGATCTGTAGACTGACATTAAAAATGTTGGGTTAGGAGGAATATGCAAGGATATCTAAGCTGTTGAAAGAAAGACACTGCCAGAAGTTATTACTGGAAAAGGACAGTAGAAAAAAATATAAAAGCACCAATTTTGCTAGAGTTGTCCGGTGTGCCAAAAGGGAGAGGTATAAAAGTGAGAAGTGTTAAAATTTAGGTGTTCTATTTGAATGCAACACATCCTGAAGCTCACTGACAAAATTTCTGCATTGCAAAGCAGTTAACACTTCTTCAAAATCTGCACCAAACAGGGCCTGTGCAAGTACTGCACATTTTAGGAACTGATTCAGAGTTCTGGGAAACGGAAGAAGTAAAAACATGTCCTATATATATATATATATTTTTTTTTTTTTTCCCTTAGTTTTCAAAGTTAAAAGACATAAAAATATGTTAGCTCATCTTGTCTGACCTCTTAGGACCCTGCAGGCCTGTAAACTCCAGCTGGGTACCCCACCATCTTACGGATATAAATCAAATGCCTACCCCAACGCACTCTTCGCCTGCTTGTATATCTAAAGGATCTCTGTAGCACGTTTTGGCTGTAAAAATGACATTGGGATTACGTAATATAGGCGCTTATCATACTTGCTGCTTACATCATCCTCAGTTGCTGCTTTCCAGAGGTCAATGTCCCATTTGGTAGAGACGACTTGCGCTCCATTTTCCGAAGAGTAGAGACTGCCCTTTGACAACCATACAGCACATTTTGTTTGAATCACTCTAATTTAGTAGCTGTCCAGCTCTTCTGTTCTGCCCCGTTTTACTATCATATTGTCACTTTGAGTCATCTGCATGTTTAGTCATCTGTGATTTTATATTTACTGGCACAACATGGATGAGAATGTTAAATAATTTCGGGCCCGCTAACTATCAGTTGTGGAGCTCCACCAGACATTTAAGTACCTGAGGGGAGAATGTAGGGAGGATGGGGCCAAACTCTTCTCAGTGGTGACCAATGACAGGACAAGGGGTAATTGAAGTTGAAACCCAGGCAGTTCCATCTCCATGTGAGGAAGAACTTCTTTGCTGTGAGGGTGCCAGAGGCCTGGAAGAGGCTGCCCAGAGAGGCTGTGCAGATCTTCTGGAGATCTTCCAAACCTGCCTGGATGCCACCCTGTGCCCCGTGCTCTGGGTGTCCCTGCTGGAGCAGAGGGGTTGGACTAGATGATCTCTAGAGGTCCCTTTCAACCTCAACCACGCTGTGATTCTGTGATTTTCTCGTTTGATGATTAGCCCCTAGCAATGCAGATTTTAAGGTCTGCCAGTTAGTTCTTAAGCACATGTTTACCTTGCTCTTTGCCGCTGGAAAGTGCTTTTTTCTTTAATTCAAATACATACAAAATTGTATCAAATACAATTGGTTCGAACCTTGGCAAAAATGAGGAACTGTTGGTTTCTTAAGATCCATCTTTTGGAAAAGAAATATGATTGGCCTCTATACTTCCTTTATTCTTTGTCAGTTGAATCCTGTGTTATATTTTCCATTATTTTGTCTGTAATAAATACCATTTGCATTCTCTTTTTCTTCCCTTCTTAAATATTTGTAGCGCATTAACCTTCTTCTAATCTCTTGGCAACTGGTTTAGCATTAATGAGTAAGTCAGATTCCTCTTTGCTATCTTGTCTCTTTTACAGGGTACAAGTTAAATGGGCCTGCAGATTTAAAAATGTTTTTCTCGAATAGCTGAAGTTTAATATAATTCTTGGTTATAAATGAGCTGGAAAAAAAAAAAAATATATTTCCTGTGAGATAAATGTATTATCCTATTTATTTTCAAAAGGCAGAACAAAACTACTTACCAAACACTTTAGACTTTGCTATAACATTATTAAAAATTTCCCCATCTCTATCGAGTAAATACCTTATACCATTGCTCAGTTTACTTGATGTCAATATATTTTTAAAATGTTCTATTGTTCTTTGTTTTTCCTTCCAGCCATGGGTATTTTTTCATGTCATAGCTTCCTTTATCAACTCTCTGCATAGTTTGAGATTTATATAGATTACTCTCTCCTTCCCTATTGTTCTGCTTATTGTATATGACATTTTTGTATTATTTTTTCTGCTTATTGTTTTATTTTGACACTGAATGAAGAGGCCCTGTTGTCAAAGCCTGATCCTCTTTCATTACCGTGGGATCGTAGGATGAATGACTTCCATTTATAAGCAGACCAATGTGATTGAATCGCTAACTGGTCAGAAAGCAGATTGAGGTTGAGTATCCAGAAGGGTCCCTCTGCTCTTGGAGTTTGTATCAGTGCATTATAAAAACACACATCAGTCATGTAACACTGGAGGTAGCCCGTTACACAGATGCCTGATCCATTCTTAGTTTTAGGAAAGCTTAATAGATGGAAGGATGAGTTTAATTACCATCTCTCTTTATTAAACGGAAAGATACAGGCTCTCAGATTTTATGGGCTTTTAGCAGTTGCTTTTAGTGAGTTTTTGTAGTTTTTATAAGTCCCTGGAAAAGAAAATAACACCGTGCTGACACTGAAAGTGCTGGCCTTGCCTTTATGGCAGTGGCACAGATGTGCTGCTGTAATCTTCGTTTCACGGCTTAAATTGACCTTTGCACACAGACGCTGAGAAGGAATCAGTTTTACAGATCTTAATATCTACTGAAAGGAGTTTCTCCTCAAGTCTGTGATTCTGTTTCATACTAATTAGTGCGAAATAACATAATCTAATTTTGGTTAAATGGATAGGGAAAGAAAGTAACATTTACTTTAATGCACTTTCTTTCATTGTTTTTGAATACCATACATTTGTGTGGGTAACTACTCATAAGAATAACCTCAGTGATGGATGTCAGTGACAGTGAAACATATTCCTCTGTTGTATTTTGGTGTTCCTTTCCCCCTCATCCTTTTCTAGAGTGGACTAGAAGGTGTCTTTAAAGTTTTAGATGCAACCAGGTCATACATTTCTATGGGATACATGCAACAACACATTCCCTGCAATGTATTTTTCCTGTAGTTAAAGCTGAGATGCGTGGTAGATACTCATCCTTACAGTGATGAGCAAAGTGATGTTAAGTGCACTGTCTAGGTAAGATATCAGAAGACTTGCAAAATAAAGAGCAAAAAGCGCAGTCTGTTCTTTCCCTTTGGACAAGATTTGAACACCACTGCTTATGCGGAAGTGGAAAAGCTCCAAAAGGATCATTAATGCAGCTCATCAGGTGCTAAGACGCTGGAATCGACATGCGGGTAGTCAGAGATTGGGAAACCTTCTTTATTTGATTTTATCATACCTTAAATTCCCAATATGCCCTTATTGCAGTCAGAATCATGCTTTCCTGCAGCTTTTGCCTAGAAAGATGGTGAGAAATCAGATGTTAGCTGTTTTCAAGTATGGTAGCACAGAATACAACAGTGGCATTGCACCTTGCTTGCCTCACAACTGTAGCATCAATTATCCAGAGTGAAGACAATCTTCACAAAGCAAAGCAGAACTAGGCAGTTAGTCGGTCGTATTCCCGAAGATCTAACCAGATTTGGCTACTGGCACACTGGAAAATCTTGGTTCCTACATGCTCAGTAGGGACCTGTTTAGAGAGTGATAGCAAAATCTGCTGCACTGAGTGTATTCCTTCCCTTTCCAACCTCCCCCTGCCGCCACCAGCCAGGCTGCACATATGGCATCCCTAGGAAGCAATTGAGCAGGCTGCAGGCTGGAGCTGCCAGGGCTGAGCGGCAATTTCGGCACAATTGTTCTGCTCAGCATTGGGCCACTGGAAAAAATAGCCCGTGATGAGGGAATTAAAGGCTATTACAGAGTACATATGCATACAGGGGCCAATCTACAATCACACAAAGCAAGCTTAATTCTGTTCTTTGCTCACTTTTGAGTGCTTTACTTGGCGAACTTTGAATTTCTTGAGCAAATGATTTTTTTTTTCTTTCTTTTTTTTTCCCTCTTCATATAATTAAATCTAAAGATGGTTTTGGCCTTTTAAGAGAGCACCATGGGCTGCACTTGCTGGCACTTGCCTTAATCTATGTGCTGGATTTAGTCTACATCCGAAGGAACAAATCATCAGGTTGTGTTAAGTTTTGTTACTGAGAGAGCTTTTCACACTGATCTGAAGCATTCACTTAGATTTATAGTTCCTGAAAGTACAGTGCTGAATTTTGCCCAGGGTCTCTGGACAGAAGAAAAATTCTAGTGTCATTAATTATGCTGTGGCACCCACTTTATCACCTTTTGCACACTGTACATTCGTATCCATTTGCTGAGCTTTTGTACGGAGAAAAGATGAATTTTTCCCGCTCCAGCTGAGCTACTGGATCAATCTGTTTGCTTTTCAAGTTTATTTAAGGGAAAAAAAAGTAGAAAATAAATTAAAAGATTCTTGGCCTGTGTTAAACATACCCATAAATTTGCCATTTCTAAGCAGTTCAAACAATGATGTACTCCTCAATACACGTTCAGGTTACATTTTTTTTCAGATCTTCTCAAAAAGCAATCAAGGAGATGATAGAAATCTGTTTTAGGGTTTACTTGTGAAGATGTGGTACATTCAGGCCCTGATCTACTGAATGTCTAAATTCATGCTTCACACCTTCATGATCCTCTTGAAATCACTAAATTTACTCAAGCTAAGTAAAACTAAGTTAAACCTGTGCTTTAGACATCAAGGGATAGGAAGATAGTAATTTTATCTATTTACCTATTTATTTTTACTCCAGCCAGCAGAACACAAACGGGGCTCAGATGCTATTATGATGTGCGTGGTGAATAATAACACTAATGCGCTTTTGAGCTGATTTTAAGATCAAATCCTAGGCATCCTCTTAAATCATTGACTTATTTTAAAGTTGTATAAGTATTCAGAAAAATAAAAACAGAGACTGAGAGACAAGCTTACACACCAAACTCTAGAAAAATATTTAGATCTTGACCTGCCCAGACTAGAATATTAGATTTAAACTTAGAGCCTCCCTGTTATGCTGGCGTAATAGAAGACAGATTGGGTTTGTAACTTTAAACAGCAATCTGTATTTTTTAGACTTTAAGCAACTGATTACATTAATAGGGGAAAGGGAGTTTTCTGACAAAGGAACCCGGTAGAGGTAATGAGGGAAGGAAGGAAGGAAGCGTATGAGGGGTTGCTGAGTTAACTATGTAAATTACACCCTTTTTAATTAGGGCCCTATGGTTTATAGGTGTGTAATGAAATGACGTACGTAAAATTATACTGTCCACAACAGACTAGCCTGGAATTTTTGTAATTGCAAAGCAAGGTGGGAGGCCCTCTGTTAGGGCTGCCTGTCCTCATTTTTCTAATTGAAGTGAGTACCCCAATGGGGAAATCATTATTTCTAATATTATATACACAAATTAAAACTCCATTTAGAGGTACAGTGGGACCATCTTATAATTGACTTTGATCGTGAAGAAATATTTCAGTAATATTTATAGTAATATGGTTTCTGCCAGAAAGGATATCTAGAAGGGAAAATATTATTTTACTGAGAAATCCTGAACATGTGTAACACCAAATTTATTAGAGCTGTGGGGACTGAAATCAGCTTCTTTGGTGCAGGAAGATGCCTAAAAGCAACAAGATGTTGCTGATACCCATCTTTCAGCTTCCAATTCTGCTTTCTTAATGGTGCAGGTGGTTAAGGAAATTATAGATTGCTTTTAAGGAGGCAGCTTCTTCCATTCGCTGAAACACCTTTACATATAGTTTTTTTCCTATAGGTTGAGGCTTGAAAAAAAAATCATAAAAAAAATCATAAAAATATGCCAAGTGCTTAAAATTGCACTTTTCCTCCCTGCAGGAAATGACAAGTATCCAGAAAGCCACTATAGAGAGGGGCGGGGGAAGTCAGCAATCCTCTATTAGCAGTTTGAATGGACAGGCAATCACTTGAAAGTCTTTGATCCCCAGGGGTAATTAGGAAGACATTGAATAGGAAGTGCTGACTCTTTGCATTGAACAAACATTGAGTTTAACTGCTTCATTTTATAACACAGCTTTCTAGTCACTTCCTTGAAAGTTTCAAAGCAATGTGATGCTTCAGCTGGAAGCTTTTTTTTTTTTTTCTTTTTCTTTTCCTATTAAGATCAATTGAGAACTAAATTAAAATATAAAGCATTCTCCTAAGAAGGAACTAGTAGTATTTGGTAGACCATCTGCTTCTGCCTTGGAAATCTTTGATACTGCTCTTCATTCAGGAGGGGTCAAAGAATAACCAGTGTGCGTCAAATCAAAGCAAAAGATTGCATTTGCAGGCAGGATTTTAAGTGATCACCACTATGCTTTGTTTTCTTGAGAGGCAGTTCCCACTCTGGAGGTAAAATTTTAAGATGCGGGAAGCTCACTGTCATTTGAATTCCTTCTTTGCTTGAAAATCCTGTTTATCTCTGAAGGATCCCAAATGTCTAGTGCTTTTAGTAATTTGAACTCTCAGTTTGGAAGAATGGGTCAACAGAAAGGTTCCCAGATATTGCTGGACATACTCTGTAAGATGTAGCTATAGTAATCTGGCTGTGAAAGCACCTATCTCTTGCTTCAGGACATTTGGGATGCAAAAAATAATAATAAAATAATCTATCTACGTATCTATCTATCTATCCATGCATCTATCTCTCTACTTATTTGTGACTCATTGGTTTGCTTGGTGTCTTCTCAGGCCGTACCTCAGCTTTTCAAACCTCCCTGAGTTCAGCAAAGAGAGAAGATACCTCCTCTTCTAGACTGCTGTAGTGATTGGGGACGGGGAGATTCGGATTTTACAATTCTCAACATGAAGGGGTTTGAGTATTTTTCTCCCCAGCCTATGAGGAACGCTTGTAAATCCTTTTTCTCTCTGAGTCACTGTGCAGTGAGTCAGGAAGAAGGCAAGATGGGGAATTTGCAATAATGAGCATTACCATGAATATCCCCCCTTGTGTCTTTTATTTTTTTCCAAGTGATTGTCTTGTGACAAATAATTCAACAAGCCACGAAGCAGAGCAAAGGGACTTTGCAGTCACAAGCTGTGAGTCTCCACTTAAATATCCTGTAACGAAGCTGCTTTTTAGGCTGGTTTCTTTGGAGTTCTATTAATTTTGCATTTCTGTCTGTAAAGCAGTTCAGATTCAGCTGTGTAACAGAGAGTCCTGGATGCCGGATTCTCTGTTCCCACACGGTTGGAGTGCTGTCCTGATGTGCAAGCCTACAGTCCTTTGGACAGATTTGAGCAGGATGATTTCTGAGCTCAGCTTTTCAATCCCTTGAGCTTTAAGTCGTGGAGGAGAGCATTTAAGCACAGGAAATAATTTCAGACGCTACAATCTATGTGCATAGCAGTGCAGAATTTCAATCAGAAGGGAATTGCCAAAGCCCATGCAAGAGCTGGTCTCACACAGTTCCCTCTTTCCTTACATCAGGGTGGTTGGCTCAGTAATTCAGGCACATGGTGTGATTCCCCAGATAAGGATCATTAAATCAGGATACTGGACTCCAGTTCCAGAGCTGAGATCCTATTAGGTACTCAGCAATTAAGTTGTTGTAGTACTCAATGTCAGAATGTCCCATGCCCTTAAATGAATGTCAGCTTGCACCTCTCTTGACCACGGCTTGACCTTCCTATAAGCAAGGAGAACAGGTATAGTCTGTTAGTCTCCACGCTTGTTGCTGTCACCATCTATTGACAGCAGTAGTGCCATAGGAGCCCCTTGGATCCTCAACGTTGGCATGTCCTACCACTCTGGAACATGGAAGTGTTGCCCAACACTGAGATGGAACAACCATGTAAGAGAAGAACACAGTGTTATCTCTGCTTAATGTTTGTTTTTATTCTCCTTAATTTTGCATGCTTTTCCCTTGATTTCCTGAAGATTGACAAACCAGTGATTATTTCATGCTGAAAGGATCCTTTTCATAACGCCAAATGTCACAAAAGTATAATTAATTCTGCTACAGTCAATTCTCCCACTTCTCCAGAAATCATATAATTTCAGTGTAGAGAGAGACAGTTATCCAGATAATTACAGTCAGGTTTATTCCAGAGACAGGAGTGAAAGCAACACATTTACCTGAGTCAAAATTAGCCCTGTGTAACTCACCGGAGGAATTCAGATTCTCTTAATTAGCAGGAAAAAAAAAAAACAAAAAACTCAGGTCTTATTTTAGAGAGTGTGGTTTCAAGGCAGATTAGCCAATCTGAAGGTTAAAGAGGAATGTGTAAGCATGTGATATGTTATTCCTGGCCCTGAAAAAAAAAAAAAAAAAAAAAAAAAAAAAGGAGAGCAAAGAAACAAAACAGGGAGGCAAGAGAAGGAAGGAAAAAGGGATGCAAAGGCTGTTTATAAGGTTTCTTCAGCCACTGACTTAGCTCCAGATGTTTTTCTGTGCCAAGTGTCTTCTTTCTTTTTTTCTCTTAACTTTGCTAATTTTCCTTTTTTTCTGTTTCTCTCATTTTGTATTGTTCTCATGTTCCAGCTATTGCTTCCTCATTTTCATTATTCTTTCAGCCCCTCTCATCTGTTCTTTAGATAAAATAATTAAAAACATGTAGCATTTTCAGTGCTAAGATGCTTTTTTTTTTTTTTCAAATAAGGAATCCAGAAAACCTTCTGTGTTGGCTGGAGGCCGCTCACTCTCTGAGCTCACTGTAAATCCAGGCTGTGCAGTATGTTTATGTTGATGCTGATGAACTCACTGTTTTTGTCAAACTTCAGTTCCAAGAAACTCCTTTTCAATTGTTCAGAGCATCATAAAACAGTTGTTAATGTATTTATGCTTGAGCTTCTGTAGGAGCTTATGCTGGATGAGGAATCCCCAGGCCAGCAGTAGCACCTTCTCTCATTGAGGACAGGACAGAAGGCACCAGCCAGAGCCCGTGAGTCACTATGAAAATGCACTTAACAGGCTCTAAAGAAGCAGCTAGAGTCATCAGCCATAGACTTTAAATTAGGCTTTAATTTCAAACATCATAACTGATTGGTCTGGTTATTTATTACACTTAGCTGGCTGCTTTGGGCCAAGCCACAAGGTAATAAAGGGGCAGCAGTGTATTTTCATTTTTTTCTGCTGACTTGCCTGCTTTTTGGGGGTCTCATATGCTTCAGTAAGCATGTCTTGGCTTTTCTTCTCCCTGTGATCTATCACAATCATCTGCCTCTCTCAGCTAACTCCTTCGCTCCATCAACCTGTCCCAAGAGATGTCCATTTTGTTGACCATGTGAATTATTATCTTTGTTTCTCCTTTTTCATTTAAATTTTGTTCCAATTTCTTTGTTGTCTACCCTGCTGAGCAAGATGTTTTGACTGCTCTGTTTTGCTGGGTCATAAACCCCTGGTAATACTACAAAGATATTCAAAAGCCTAGGCCTCTTGAAAGCAAACTTTAAAAGCATATCCCTCTTTTTTGGCTTTACAGCATCAGCTAATGTTGCTTGTGACCTCCACAAACAGCTATGGAGTAGGAATAATGCATTACAATAAGAAACAGTGTTATAAAACCTAAAGAATCATGGTCTTGAACACTTCGTTCTGCCAGTATGAACTTTGATTTGTTTGAATTGCAGAATAGCTGAACTGATGCTAAGCTGTTTGTAAATGCTTTTTGCTAAAATGAATCAGAATCTACTGCCAAGCAAATGAATAACCACATCACACTCCAGGGGCGGAAATGCTGAACTCAGCAGAGTAGTCAAACTCTGAAGGGACCATAGAGTTTCACTTCCTCTCCTCTTTTTGCCACCCAGAAAGCAGCCAGTGACACCTTGGGCCCAAGGATAAGGTGGTTTATTCTGCCACAGAAAATTCTGTTACCCGTTCAGCAAGTTTCAGGGCACCTTTGCTGTCATTTAGCTTCAGCTGAAAGACCATGCAAGTCAAAGGTTTGATTTCAGAACGCTAAAATAAAGGATGAGTTGTCTCCCTTTACCACATAGTCTTAGTCATTGGTGCTGAAATCACCCAAAGAGCCCGAAGAAAAAGGGGTTTTAACAACTATAGGAAATGCAACCAATGCATTTGCTAAGAACATGTAAGGCTTCCTAGGCAGTGGCAGCTAATGGTATTGCACAAATTGGAACATTTCAGATTTGGGAAGGGGAGGGAGAAGGACACGGGAACCCTTAGGAAGGTGTTTGCCCTTCTAGAGCCACAACTCATATCTAGCTGAGCTGGGAAAAAAAAAAAAAAAAAAAGAGAGAAAATGTGGCTCAGTTGTCATGGAGCCTGAGAACACCAGGAATCTCAAACTATTTTTGCATCTTATCTTTGTTTTTAGGATCATTTTAAGACTTCCAAGCATATCACTGTATCTCTCCTCCATGTTATCCAGGCTTTCCCTGATAAACTTTCCTTTTTTTATTATCATGTTTACCCAGAAGAACTTTGCATCAATTTAGCACAAAATAAGTTTCAATAGTGCCTCTCCTAAGATCTCTGCTAAAACAACTGTGTGCATCAAGTTTTACATATCCCCTATGAGCATTAGAGATCCAAAACATCTACTGCAGTTAGGAGGAACAAGCAGAAGACTGAATCTTCTGCCAGCTGGCAAATCAGGCGCCATGGGTATTTGAGAGATAATAATGATAAACACTTATGCAGGTGATTTTCTAGTAACACAAGTGGTACCAGAGTGTATTTGCAAATCAAATAATATCTTTATGTTCTGTTTTTGGGAATGCTTTCAGGTTGCTACCCACCTGCAGCAGAGTTTGCATGATATCTGTTTGCCTTGCATATGTGAATATTTATAGGTTTTTATTTTATGCTTGGGAACATTAAATCAGAAACCTTCCATAGAGCATTAGTCTCAGTGTTTTACACTTTGTTCCCTTGATTCTTTTTAAGCAAATTAGTTTTCAAAATGCTTTTCAGATAGTTCCCTGTTTCCTAGATTTCTGCAATTTGGTATACATGCATGGTGTACATCTCATTCTTAAGGGTCATCGATGTGATGATGTGTGCACAAGAAACAGTGTACACAAGAAGCTTTTTGTTTTAGAAAAAATCTATTAACCGAAGATAGGAGCTGACATGCTAATGCAGGCCTGTGTGATAACACAGATACTTTTATCTGTGTATGATAACACAACTAGTATCTGTTATAGATAATTCTGTAGCATTTTCTCGATTGGGACACTGCAAGACACTTTGCAAACATTTAGGAATGAATGGTTACATTAGTCATTTCAGTAAAGTAAATGTGAATCTTGCATTCAAGGAAAATGCAACATGGCATGGTTGACTGACTCGCTAAAGGCACAGACTAATGTGCAGGAAAGCCACAAAACTTCCTGTCTTTCCCCTTAGACTGAAGCTAGATTTTTTTCCTCGTAAGACATGTTCTATCAGGAGTTTTCAAATGCATTTTGCATGCACAGGACGGATGCTCATCCCCCTCTCAGTACACCCAAAACCATGTTGATTTCTTCACCTTCATATTTCTGCAGTAATGAGCTACAAGTCTTATATTCCCATGAATCAGAAGAGGAGAAATGATGACCTTTGAATAAATACTTAAGAATTTGTAAGACACTTGGGCAATGATGTCCGTAATCTGGCAATTTGAATGGTGTAATGGAAAAAACATTGGTTCAATGCCTAGCTATGCCATTGATGTCCAGGATAAGCTCATGAAAGTCACTGTGATATAAAGACATCTGGTAGATGTGGTTGGATTTAAGCTCTTAGAGCCAGCAGAGATTTCAGGATTGCCTGCTGTCTAGGATTGCCTGAGTCTGGAGGAGTGGAAAATACATTGTTCATCCTGCTTTGGACTACAAACATCTGCGTATGATGAAATGTGGGAATTCACACGTACTCAGAAGCCCCTAAGCTCCGTAAGAGCTTAGAGACAGGCAGGAAGGCACCTGTGTGACACTTTGGTCCACGGAGAGGTCCAGGCTGAATGGCATTCTCAGGCGATGTCTAGAACTGGGCTTAGCACAAAAGCAGCTGGAGGAGGAATGCCTGAAATGCCTGTTAGATCTTGTGAACCTCCAAGCACGTAGTAAGCTAAAGTGAATAACACACAGCGACACATAACCTCATTTTAATGCCCAATCGAGTGAACTGAGTCAGACCTTTAATCTGCTCCAGTACCCTTTTTCCTTTCTTCAAAGTACAGAGTAAGAGATTCCTACATTCTGAGGTTAATAGTGGTGAAGTGTCCAGGCACTCTGATAAGGAGGGTTGTGTAAACACAAATACAATGCCAAATACTTGATTCAAATTCTTTCCTCCCCTCCTGGTTTCCTCTCTTCCCTTACACAGTATTTCTGCCAGGTAAATTCAATTTCTGCCTTCAGATCAACGTACTGGCCAGTATGTTATTTGAATCATCAGTTGAGTTGGTATTACTCCTTTTTGGTATGTGTGCCCATAGCAAAGTGTTCTAGTTTTGAAAGGGATCCTATTCCCATGATATCTTCCTTTCTGTTTGAGGCTTTAGGAGAGTATTTTCTTTCTTAATGGTTAAGACTTGGTTAAAAACACGAGTCCCTATATACATGGTAAAAATGAGAGTCTTGCTCTCAATGCATTTTGTGATGTTCTGTCTTCTAATAGTATAGAGAAATTTATTCATATTGCTGGTGATAAATGACCTAATTGAGACTGAAGTAGAAAAAATACATGTCAATTTTGCTAAATATGTCTAAATATGCTAGTATTCAAATAACTTTCCAATTCTCTTGAGAAGATTAGTTCCTGACAGAGTTAGCTAAGCTCAGATGTATTTTTGTGAATAAAATGAGAACTACAGGCAGTATAAATGCTCTGTTCCTTTCTTTCTTTTTATTTTTTTAAACTCTTTTTTTAATGTTAAATGGCTGTGATGTTAGTGCCATTGTACAATTTCTTGGAGAAATTATAGTACAAAATATCAAAGCACTCTTTCAAAAAAAGAAATGTCACTCCAAGTGTAGGAAATATCAGATCATTTAGCTGTAGATAGCCTGAAGGTAAACTGAATGCTGATTAAATATGAAATGTTTGTGTTGGGAAAGGAAGAACTGATATAGGTATGCCACATTATTTTGCTTTATGTTTTCAAGGGGCAAGTGTTAAAACAGTATAAGCATAAAGTTCTCCATATTCTTCATATATGTGTTTGCTTTTTTGTCCTCTGCCTTGTGACTTAACTTCACTTGTCTTTATGCAATGCCTTGAAATAGGCTCGTCTGTGTAGTAGATGACTTTGCCTGGCCCAGAAACCTGCAGAGAGCTGTGTCCTGACACCACACAAATCTAAATGGTGCCGCTCAGTTTGAAACGTTGAGGTTGCATCTTTGTTCTGAATAGGAGAAGCTGACATGTATTAAGCGGTGCTCAGTCACAGGCACTCACATTGTTGGTGCTGAGCACACAGTGAAGTGTACAAGATTGATTTTGAATTACCTTGATTTTTATGTGCTCTTAATCAAGAAAAAAAAAATGTCAAGAGATATCAATAAGAGCTTGTGTGTATCATTGGTGGGTAAAAAATAAATAAGAACCTGTATAATAGCCTTTGAATACAGCAAAGCAAAACAAAGCGTGTTTTTCCAGGATTTATTGGTGTGTAGATAGATAACATCCCTTGTATTTGCGTGTTCAATGCATTGTCACTTTGGACTTGGGAGTTTTCTGAAATACGGGGTCTGATTATTCTCTCACATAGGCTGTAAATCAGAAATAGTTCTACTGGAATAAGCCAAGCGGATTGGTACAAGTGATCCAATACTAATTTAAGTGGGTGGAAAGACGGAGGGAACTAGTATGATAGAAAGAACAAAGGATGTCTAGTAACATAAATTTCATTTTTGTCCTAAAACAATCACTAATAATAAGAAAGTGAAGTGAGGATTTTTGAAGTGCCCTGTAGTTCTCCCAAGCTCTCCCAAACAGAAAAAGATGACTTTTCTTATTGCTCACCACAGCCATGCACCTGTTTGGCCTAAACTGGCACCTGCAGCCGATGGAAGGGCAGATGTATGAAATCACAGAAGACACAGCCAGCAGTTGGCCAGTGCCAACGGACGTCTCCTTATATCCTTCGGGGGGCACAGGGTTAGAGTTACCTGACAGGAAAGGCAAAGGAACCAGTGAAGGTATGGTTGGTGTGTGTCCATGTTGTGAGTCTTCTGTCTGCCTCTGAACTCCAGCCATCCAATCTCATGTTCCATTACCCTTAATGCTGCCATTATCAGGCGCTTTTCCAGTCTTTCACGTCTAGAAGTAGAAGCCGCTGGTCTTGTTCCGTCGGTCTTGTTTCCATATGTTTCTAAGTTTCATGTCCTTCTTACATCCACTAATGTGATAGAAGAGTGTGCATCTTACACCACGTATTCAGCTACTATCAAGGTGGAAATGTCTGTATCACATCTCACCGGGCACAGCATTCCACCATGAAAAGCCTGCCTTCTGGGGCAATTTTCATGGGAAACAAACAAACAATAACATTTGTGTCCTGAAATTTAAATGATTCCTTGAGCCTGGGATCACACTTTCTCTACAGCACTGCAAAATTACTTCTTGACTGCCACCAAGCACCAAAATATTTGCTAAGAACTATTTCGCTGTAAGTTTTGGCATTTTGGAGATGAACATCTCTTTACAAAGGTAGTCATATAAAAATCCTACCTTCCACAAAGTATCATGATGCTGCCAGCTTGCAATTTCAACTGAAATTAGAAGCAATTGATGGTTTGTCAATACAGCAGTGCATTATCCATCAACTTTATATCTTAATGTACTTTTACAGAAGCAAGCACTGCCGCAAGTACCTATAAGCTCTGCACAGTAGAGTTGTTTTATAAATCCCAAGACTGAGTTGAAGAAACGAGGAATCCAAAGGTTCAGAAAGTTATTTTGTTGATGCTTATTTGTATGAGATTAACAGATTTCTGGAATTATATTTTTTAGCTATTTTTGATAGTTATTTTGAGAAAGGAAGGTTTGTGGGCAGAAGATAAGGGGTATGCAACTCATAGTCCTGAACTCAGAAGCTGCTTCTAGCAACTTACTGAGTTCAACAGTTTTCACAGAGGTCCCTGGACTTTAGCTGAGAGTCTGTGTTTATATATCTCATTTATATTACTCGTAGTATTTTTGCTTTAAGAAGATATCTGTTCTTATTAGTTTAAATGAAGAACTTAACTATGTGGTCCTTAAAACAGTTTATTTCCTAACAGCTGATGGCTGGCAAATCAAGCTGCTACAATGAAAAATAAGCTAAGTGGGTTATTTTCAGCAAACCGTACCAGACAGTACAGCAAGCCACAAAAATCCCTACTGCTGGGTTCAAAAGTGCTTCATCCTCTCTTCTTCTCTAAGTTGCCATATGTTTCATTTTTGAAATACCTACTTTTGATCTGTCCGTTACCTTCTAAAAAGTCAAAATGAAAATATAGATGATGTATCTCAAACTGCAGTCCAAATCAAAGACCTCCACTTGTTTTTCTCCTTCAACCATGCTCATAATAAAATCAGTAAAAGTTTTGATTGCTGACAAAAAGCTCTATTAAAGGAGAAATCCAGGAAATATTGTACATGGGTCCTTAAAAGATAACCCTTCATGCAGATCTTAGGGAATCTTTTGGTTATAGAGGAGAATATCTTGTCCTTACTAAAAAATTACATTAGGACAAGATTTTTTTTACAGGGATGATTCCTGCCAGCCTGAAAATACAGCTTTTTTTTCCTCTATCCGTCTATAGAGCGAATTCTGGGCTAGCAATGTTGCATGATTGCTATTCTAGATCAGAAGGTATGTCTTTGAAATTTCTTTAAAAAATGATCTAAATATATATTTAAGAGTATTTGATCCCAATGAAAGTCAGAAACAGGCTAGAACATCCTTGCAGCTGGTCTGAATGTATCATTATCAGTGCCTTGCCGATTATCAGTAAGTCTTTCTTTTTCAACTATTCCTGTGCTCCAGCTAAGCCTTTATGTGTGTTTAAGACCATCCCTGTTCAGCAAAGCACTTAATGACATGCTTACATTTAAGCATGTAATTAACTGTTATTGAAGTCAGAGAAATACGTGTGTTCTGAAGTGATTTGATGAGTCAGGGTACCTTGCTATCAAAGCTACAAGCAGATTCGGCAGTGGCTGACATGAAATAGTTCATTTTGATAACCAAATAAATTAGGAATAGTTGCTACGGCAACTAAAAAGTTCAAGGTAATGTGTAGAAAGAGCCAAGTAATTGAGGGGCTAATTAAGAATTCAGACCTTAAGTTAATTTTAAGTAGTCAAATATTCTGATTAAAAACTAATTTTTGATTAGAAGCTGAAATTACTTTCTTATTGTACTTTCTTTATGAAATATCCAGTCCTTAGGGTCGGATCCTGCTATAGCTTAAAACTAGCAAAACATAGATTGTCTTCAGGGGCTGGAATTCAGCCTGATGAACAGAGTCCTTCTTTGGACTTTTGTGTCAGGGTAAATCTCAGCCACCGGCAATATTCTGTAACTGCTCTGAGGATATCATCTTTTCTGTCTTAAAATTATCCACCAAGAAGAGGCATAATCTTTGTAATAGTGTGTACAAACAATTATTTCTGTGGCGTTATCTTTTTTTGATTCAATCCCAGCAGCATTTTTGCTTGCTTGAGCAAGCGTTGTTCTCTGTAGAGGCAGAATCCATGCTGTGCTTATTTCCTCCAGGCTATCTATTGCATAGCAACAACTACCACTTAAATTCTCACCTTCCCTGATTCCCTCACAGTCTTTATTAATGAACAATCAGGGAGCATATCAAACACTTCAGGTTTTCATCTGAGTTTCCTTGAATCTATAAAATATGTCAGTAGTAATCAGAAAAACATATCCATATGGACCAAAACATGTTGTTGTTCTTTAGTAGAATCCTGCAAGACTTTGTATCTCACAATAATAGAACAAGCATCTTTGCATGAAGACTATAGGAACTGTTTCTTTTAATCCTGCTAGTGGGAAAGTAATTTTTAGCATTCCAGATAAATATTAACAATCCAGTTTATAAAGTAAAAGCCGTGGAATCAAGCTAGTCTGATTTTCGTTGTACAATTGTACTTTATCAGTTTCATCACGAGAGGTTCAGTAGGAATTCCGTTTGCCGAAGCTGCTTCTGATTATCTATGTTAATGTACATTTTGACTAAAAAAAGAATAAAACCATCCGCAGATTTTTCCCCTGTTCTCATTTGAATGCAGTGAACAAGGATAAATGAGGGTGTGATAAAACCAGAATTTTTGTTATATGAACAAAAGGTATACACCCTCCGCTTTCTAAACTATGCTAGCATGCAATAAAAAAAATCTACCACAAGGTAGCTGTAAAAATGAAACATGCCATCAAGTCCCACTCCAACAAAGTACTTGAGTAATTGTTAACTTTACATCATGAATAATGTTATTCGGAGCAAAAGTTGTGCTGAAAAGTTTTATACAATAGAAAAAAAAGTTTTATACAATAGAAAAAAAAGGAAGAGAAAGATTCGCCATCAATAGAGCATCTCTAGATAGCTGGGTTTTTTTTCAGTAATAGATAACATGCATTTGATTTATATATGTATTTTAGAAAGAGCTAACGATTTACATCAGATTCTCCTAGGTAGTTTATATTGCAATAAGATGTAGAGGAGAAGTTTTTTATTTCTTATTTCCCACATACAGACTATGGAAGCAAAATTCTCTCAATATGATTTTCTTATAAAAGACTGTATGTTGCTGAAATTTTATTTCTCGTTTTGATAGAATTGCTTGATTTATGAAGCAAACAGTAGTGAGCTATAGTGGCACAGAGATGAAATAAAATTGTTTTGAATTCCCAGAGGTAATAAATACACTGTATTTATTTTTTGAGGAAGCCCCCTCATTTTCTGTGCTTCATTTGGGTCCAGATTTTTCAAAGAGACCACCAATTTTGAGAATTCAGAAGTGTGAATGTCTAACCTGAAATTCCTCAGAAGTGTTTTCTAGGGATACTGAGCTCCCTGGTGACATGGTGAGACTTTGTAGCATCCACTGTCTGCCATCACTCAAACTTGGTGATCACTTTAAGAAACAGATGTTTCCACTTCTTTGCTTGCTAAAAGAGGGTTGAATATCCTAACACGCTTTATAGATTGTCTTGAAATCAAACTAAAACCACTTTAGTTTCTTAGTAAGAAACTTAGTTTCTTATATTACTTAAGTGCAGAATTTGATTTTCTTCATCTTTTCTTCTCAGTCCCATTTTCTTCAGCCTCTTTTGGACTGATGAATGAATCTCAAATACTGTTACCGCTGTCAAGCATTAATTTAATGGAGAAATATTTTCCTTTCTCTAGTTAGGCATCACTCATACTGCTGTTCTCCCCACTACCATTCCATTTTGTGACACGTCTACCTCACAATTACTTTACTTCTCTTTGCTAATGTAATAACGTCTTCTCCATAACTGAACATATATTAATTTATGAAGTAATGCAGCATGATTTATTTTTTATCATCCAAATGTAATTACATAAGCTCTGATGTTATGATTTAAACAAAGGAGATTTTTCTCAAGGTTGCTTTTCCCATATTCCTGTTTCCAGACAGAAGGTTACTGACAGCAGGAAAAACACAGCCAGTTTTCCTCCCATAATTGTTAAAGATTTGGTACACAAAGTATTCTGAAGACTTCAGGACAGTAATAGACTGTTTCTCAAGATCACTGTTAGAGATATCAGTATGACTGGATTACTTTTAGGATCTAAGGCTAATCCAAGATTTTTCTTCCTGTATTTTGGCAGGAAAGCCCAGTAGTTTCTTTCCAGACGACAGTTTTATAGACTCCGGGGAAATTGATGTTGGCAGAAGAGCCACACAGAAGATCCCTCCTGGTATCTTTTGGAGATCTCAGGTGTTCATCGACCACCCAGTGCATCTGAAATTCAATGTGTCTTTAGGAAAGGCTGCTCTGGTGGGCATCTATGGCAGAAAGGGCCTTCCACCATCACATACACAGGTAATGGGACCTCATCTCAATGAAGCAATAACTGTCTTGGAATTTGTGCTCTTATGTATTATTTTTATTTCAGCTGTCTCAGCAATTCAGTGTATGCTTGTGAGATATAAAAGGTCATATATTCCAGAGAAAGATAATCAAGTAGCAATTGCAAGATATTCACACATTGACCTGGTGGACTCTGAGCATAGACAAAACAGGCAATTGCCTAAGGCAGAGAGCTGACAGGGAAAAAGAGTCTTCCATGGCCTGACGGTCACTGAAGGAATTAGCTGGTTGCTCCCAGTAGCATGTGAAATAACTTGCACCAACCTGGGTCCTGTGTGGCGACAGGGTCCCAGAAACTACGGCCAAAGAATCTGCTCTTAAGTCACAGGAGCAAGATTCAATTTTGTCTTCCGTGCTTCTGTGCTTGAGTTGACTCTTCACATTATGTCTGTTGACTGTCAGATTAGGCTGATATTGGCCAGGGCCCAGTAATTGGTGTATAACCAAATAAAATCAAGTTTCTACAGAAAGCCACTGGCTTACTTAAGCACAAATCAAGAAATAGCTATTATTCTTTAGTACTACAGTGAAAGCTGTTGTTTTTCTTCACACAGCTTGGCAAAAGCTCTGTCAAGAAATCACTTTCTGGGGAAAGCTCCAAAGAACTATCCCCTTAAATGAGGCTATAGTACATTATTTTCTCTACTTTCTATTTTCATTTTCTAAACTGCTCTTTACCAGATTGATTACTATATTAGGGTATGACTCTCATTGGCAAGGCAAAGTATCTTACTCCAGCTTGCATCAGCAAGTTATCAAATTATTACCAGGGTTATATCACTCATTTAACTTACCCTTTCCCTCCATTAACAACTGAAAAATCTAGCAACCAACACAAATATTTGGGATTTATAGAAATAGCCTGTACTTATTTTATTTTTTAGCAGGTAAATATGTTTATACGATCTTTCTGAGTAATATGTAGGTAATATGCTATTTTCTACCCCCCAACACACCTACAACTTATTTATGTCAAGGAGTTATCATAAATCTACACTTTCTCTGCTTGCTTTTCTGCAGAATTAAAGCATTTCAGTAGGATTAGCACATCATAAATTCAGTGACACAAAAGTTATTGCTGTTATTATGCATTTTTAATCAAGCTCTCTTAAAGGGGGAAATTCAGACATTTAGAAAGTAAACCTCCTCTATTATTTAAATAAGAAAGTTAAATCTTGGTCACAACAGAAATAATAATTCTAGATCAGAAGCCTGTGTTAACTCTGACTGTTTATTTCTGTTACAGGAAAAAGGTTATAACAGGAATAATTTCAATTTTTTAAATAACAAAGGCAAAATTTAACTCCTAAGCTTTGCAAAAGTCTGTCGAACTTGAAGCAAAATGTTTAAATGGTAGTGGGGTCATGCCAAACCACCATGGTAATGTTTTGAACTTTTAGGAGGCGCGTTTTGTTTTCAACATTGTTTTTTTTTTAGCCTAGCTTTTGTTGAGATATCCTGAGTGGACCTTTCCCGTTTTATCTGGAGCTTTCCTATTTAAAACAGCACAGTTATGTACCAGTTGAGGGCTTCAGCAGTGACTAAGAAGTTATACAGAGAATGTGGAGCATCTTTGTCAAAAATATGTGCTGAAGGAAGCAATGCACTTGCATGTAGTCCTTGTAAATGCTGCTTTTTGTGTAGCTACACATTTAGAGCTGGCACGTATATTAAAAAAATCACCATGTGGACCAAAACATCATCAAAAATGACTATAGGGGCATTCTCTTTTCAAACAATAAGAGTCATGCTGGAATAACAGAACTTGTCCCCAAATTTACCTTGTTGGTATAGAAATATTATACTAAATTGCAGATAAAAAAAAAAAAAACTTTTAAAATGCTGTTTAAAAAAATGCTTTCAGTTAAAACATTGCTCTTATTTTGTATAAAGTTATATTAATTTTAAGCTTCAGCATTTAATCTCAGCATAGCTTATTAACTTTCTTTCGGGTTCATTAAAAAACAAACATAAAACAAAATATTATTTTCTATGTTGAAAACGTAAACCAGTCTCATAGTAAATATACTTTATGCAAGTTTCTTCTTTTCTGCCTATGCCAGAGTACTCCATATATCTACCAAATGAGTTTTATATTCCCAAATTTTGTAATGAATTTCAAAAACATTGCTGAAGTTTAGGCTTTGTGCAATGACAGAATGTGGTCCTTGGAAAAAAATAATAAAGGGTCAATGTTTTTCCCAGCATTGGTAGTAAAATTCTAGCTGGCAATAAAGTTTTCGTCTGTCTTGGTTTAAATAATCTGCCTTCTGTGATGTTGGCTTTAACATCCTCTTTGAAGAACCTTCAGCTGTTACCCAAGCAATAGACCCTTAAGACATATTCCTGATTTGGTAAAATATTAAAAGTCATATTTATCCATTCTGAAAAAAAAAACAAACTATTCCAGCTTCTCCTTGAGAGCCTTTGTCTGTGGTGATTTGTCATCCACTCAAGGTTGCTGGCAACTGTAGACACTAATAAGAAGGAAGAAAGTACAAGGTCCAATTTTCTGTAGTCTTAAAAATAGAACATGTAAAAGCCTGAAAGAATTTATTGGTAACTAAAAGCATTTCTTCTAATTCTTCTCAACAAATTATAATAAAATTTATGCAATTTTCTTATGGTATGTTAAATTTAATCTTCCTATGTCAAATAATGCTTTAAGATGCCTTTTAACTGAAGCCAAATTTTGTTAAATCATAAATTCTAGGAATTGGCCATCAGAGCTGATGGGAGGTATTTCTCCATTTATACAATTTGAATTGATTAACATGGTATTTTATTGACAATTTCCTTGCTTGCAATAACTCTAATTGCATATTAAAAAAAACTCTGAATGTATTAAACATGTAATAAAGCATAATTCATTTGCAGTTCAGTTCATATTTGTAACTATATAAAATAGTAACTTTGCAAAGTCATGAACACCCAAAGCACTAACCCATTTATATTTATCAAAATAAAGTCTTGCATTCAGCAGGAACCACCATGAAAGCCTAACCCAGATTGGATGGTAACAACAGATGATCTGTAGATGATCTCTAGAGGTCCCTTCCAACCTCAACCATTCTGTGATTCTGTAATAGCAGCTCACTGTAGATGAGGGCCTTGGAGTCTTTTTCATCCCATTAAGATTTAAGTGTCTACATCTACTATGTAGTACAAAATAGATGCCATTAGTGTACGATTCATTGGATGTTTTTTCAATGTCAACTTCAGGAGAAGATAGATTGCCTTCTAGAAGTATCTTTTAGTTTCTAGAGAACTAATTCAACTTGCCATTCAAGTTGTCAACAGCTTAGGAAATTAACTTTGCCTGTGGTGTCTGCAGTTATCTGCTCTTTTAATATGCTTTTAAAAACAGTCAACTTCCAAAATGGAATTGGAAATATGTGAATTTTACTTCCATCAATTTTAACTATTTCAGTACACCTAGCCAGCATGTTCCACAGTCAGACACAATCTCAATGAAAAATTTCAAAGACTAAGTGAGCTGGGCCTGTTTAGCCTAGAGAAGAGAAGATTGAGAGGGGATCTGATCAACATGTACAAATACCTGAGGGGAGAATGTAGGGAGGATGGGGCCAAACTCTTCTCCGTGGTGGCCAGTGACAGGACAAGGGGTAATGGGTACAAGTTGAAACCCAGGCAGTTCCATCTCCATGTGAGGAAGAACTTCTTTGCTGTGAGGGTGCCAGAGCCCTGGCACAGGCTGCCCAGAGAGGCTGTGGAGTCTCCTGCTCTGGAGATCTTCCCAGCCCGCCTGCATGCCACCCTGTGCCCCGTGCTCTGGGTGTCCCTGCTTGAGCAGAGGGGTTGGACTAAATGATCTCTAGAGGTCCCTTCCAACCTCAACCATTCTGTGATTCTGTGAAGCACACAAATTTTGTTATAGTAAAGTCAAAAAGTTTAGGAACCCAAATTTTGTTGCCTCACTGAGCCAACACGTGCATCCAATAAGTACAGTAGCATCTACTGGCCCAAGTACTTGTAAGTGTTTTTGTTTCTTTATCCCTATCATTCTTCTTCCTGCCAAAAAATCCAAGCTTATTTGACCAACTAGGAGGGAAAAAAAAAAAAAAAAAAAGTAAAGTAAAGGCTTTAGCATGTGCTCTCACTGTCAGGTGTTCTGCTCACAGCATGTTCTATTCTAGGCTAGTTGACCTAACCACAAGATGAGAGTCAAATTAGATAAGGCTCTCTTAACATTTGTGATATCTGTTAGGCTTGTAGCTGACCTGTCACATTAATATATCACCAGACAAAATACACTTACAGCAAAAAGTCAATGTCTTACAACAGTAAGAAACAAAAGGTATTTATAATTCTGAAATCCTTTATCAAAATTTACTTGCAAATCCAGCTTATTGTTTTGTTGTTTTATCTGAAAGCAATTTAGCAAATATTCTTATTAGATGGATAATTTTTTAGATGTATTTTCTGATTATCTGAGACAGAAATAAACTGGCAAATAAGCTTTTGAGTACTTCCTTTTGATCAACATACTTAACAGTGCAATTTAGACATGTCAGCAAATTCCCTGGACATCAGTTTTTCCTGCCTGTGCTTCCACAAAAGCACATCAATAGGGTAAATATGCCCAAATCCCATTCTAAATATAGATGATTTTTGATTTATGTATTTACAGACAAATTTATATATTTGTATGCAAGCTATTTTAAGAACAGATACTTGCCAGTGGTCCATGAACATGCATAAGGTCCAAGAACATGTTGTTTAGGATGCTTTTGTAAATGCACGTTTCTAACACTTGTTGCAAAGCATGTCTATCTTCATCATAAAACAGACCAAAAGCAAGACACTGAGCTTGGAACACCTGTGGAAAACCATTCTGTTTCTCTTTATGTTTCAGTTTGACTTTGTTGAGCTCCTTGATGGAAGACGTCTACTGACACAGGAGGCAAGAAGCCTAGAAGGACCTCAGAGGCAACACAGAACTTTTATGCCATTGTCCAGCCATGAGACAGGATTTATCCAGTATTTGGATTCAGGAATCTGGCATTTGGCCTTCTACAATGATGGCAAGGAATCAGAAGTGGTTTCTTTTCTTACTACTGCTATTGGTAAGGATTTCCTGTATGAGTCCTAAACTGTCTGGCTTGAGGCAAGCTATTAATGCACATACTCGAATTGCATGGCGACTTGGTGTGATTTTGGAGACAATGCTTGTAGAGGATGTGTTTAACGACAGTCTAAATAATGTTAGGCCTTAAATAGCTCCTAAGTATTTGATAGGCCTTTTTAATAACTATATCCAGAACCAGATTACACCCAGTACCAGAGATGGATTGCAAGCTTCAACTTCCCTGCTTCATTCTCTTCCTTTGATCTTCTTTTTATTTTTTTAATTTGTGTAGTACAGGTATAAGAGTGGTTTAACATCACACAGAAGCACCATGCAACAGTTTAATGTGGCAATCCTATCTAAACAGAGTTTTGATCACCCTCAAAATTACCCAGTCTGGAGTTCAGGCTGAATATTGGGGCTAAAATCCAGGTCTGCGAAGAGCACTACACGACTTAGTAGTCAGAAACGCAGTAACAGCTCCTTTCTAACAAAAAGAAACTGATTTTTTTTTTTTAATAAATGCAAATTAACTCTACAGATCTTTTAGCTTCTGTGATGCCAACGTGTCCTGCCAGTTCAGGGCACGGGCACTGATTTATCACTGTCTAAGGAGGACAGGGTGCTGTCAGTGTCTCCCTGAGAGCACAGTGCACTAGCTGTTCTTCCTCCACCCTGTAAATATCTCAGTCCATGAAGAATCCCCAGCCTCCTGTTTACATTCAGGCATTCCTTAGAATCTGCTTCAGACTCAATAATGCTTAAGTTTAGATTTGACTGACCTGCTGAACCTGTCCCTATCCCCAAATTCATTCAGCTGTAATTTGAAGATTGCTCCAGAAAACTAGGTCTCGGCTTTCTACTATCCACAGTGATTGTTTAATGGACTTTTTCTCTGGGCTGAAAAAAGCAGATACAAGGTGCTATCAATTTCCCTCTAAAAAGAGGCATGGGTGTTGAGTCTCATCTGTCTGCAATAGTTACCTAAGAGCTATGGGCTGTAATTTGTCATGGCAGGTTAATTAAAAGTTTAAGTCTTATTAGAGCAAAGACATTAAGATTGCAATATTCAGTTTCAGTGCTAGGGTTTATCTAATGCACAAGATGAAACACTGCCATAATACTCAGTGTTAAATTTTAAACCTGCAATTCACATGTTCAATGCTGTTCACAATTAAACAGCAACAGAAATAGCTGCATGTTAGCTAACGAAATAGATTTGCTCTGTAGAATGTGGGCTTACTTTCATTTAATTTATTTTAGCAGTGTTGGGAGTTGAGTTTTTACCTTTATGGATTGCCCAAAAGAACCCCCAGCTGTCCTTCTGATGGTGACATTTTTTTCTGCTCTAGAAATTTCTCCAGTTCAAAATTTCCCAGTTGTGAAGTCAGTAAAGCTCTCGCAGTAGGAAAGATTTTTAAAGCATGGCCACCAGTCAGTGTTCTTTTCAAAGAAAGGAACAGTATAAGCCAAAACAACAAAGGAAATTGTACCTAGAGTTTTATGGCAGTTTCATTGCACTAACGCAGAAAAGAAATACAAAATAAAGGCAAAATATTCTTAACTTGCATCTGATCATTGCAGGTGAGACACATATAACACTGTCTTTAGGAGTGTCACACTGGCCATAGGATAAGCAGTCCATGATGCATCCATCACTCACCTTAAATCATTCTGTCTTTCAGGACGAGGAAGTTTTCTTTTGCTATGCTGCAAGAGAGAGTTTTGTCCCATACATAGAAAACTCTTTTGCTCACTGACAGCTTTATACAACACAAATCACAGGAAAAACTATTTAGGCACAAGCTAGTCATCTTGAAACTCAATTCGTTGAGGAAGAATTTTAGATATGGAAGATATGGCTTCTTGACTATAATTTGGCCACAAAAGTGTAGCATTGAAAAAAGTGCTGTGTAATGGCTCTAACTATTTAGTACCTTTCTCTTTAGTCTTTGTGACAGCTTGTTTAAAAAAGGCAGGTTTCTGCATAAAGACATTGCTTCTGAACCTTTCTACTGAATTGATGAGGTCTTGTAAGACACAGTTGCTGCATAAAACTATAAATACTATAATACTGTAGTGTTGTGATATTATTTTATAGTGCCAAAGCCAAGAGGATACAGCAACTTGACATGGTATTTATGAACCAGGGTGTAAAATGGCAATGCCAAACAAATAAGTCAAGTCACACGTGATGGGAGCCTTAGATCTGTGCAGGATGAGGAAGCTGTGCAGGAGCTGTGTTGATTGTCAGAGGCAAGTTGCCATTTCATTTGATTTCTGTGGCAGGAGCACATAGAAAATCTCCTTTTATTAGTGCCATGACTTAATGCTTACAGGGAAAGTGCATTTGAAAAGTATAGCTGTAAGTGTACTTAGAGCAGTATAGCAGGAAGAAGCAGGATCCAGTGGTCTGAGAAGAGGACCAGCAGCCTGTTCAGAAGTAGATTCTGACTGATGTGTTGATTTGGACCCAGCACTGCTCACTGTGTAAAACTGAGGAGAATGGCATTTCCCCAGAGATGCTGTGAGGATGGTTGAACAGCTGGGGGAAAAAAAAAAAAAAAAAGAAGCACGAAGCATTAATTAATAAACCATTAATAGTGGAAAACACCAAATTGATAAGGGGAATAACAGTGATCAGTACTAATTCTGCAGGTTTTTCTCAGGCAAAACTCCCTTGTGAGTAAGCAAAGGACTCACCTGAGTAAAACACTGCAGCTTTTACTTCAGCAGTAAAAATGTTGAGTGGGGCGGATGCTGATTTTGCCAAGTTTATCTGCTATGTTCCGACAAGCTGAATTTCTCAGAGCAGTAAAATCATTGCAGGCCATTTGCTCTGTACGACAACATCAACTACAATTACTGTGCAGTGCTTGTCTGCAATGATTGTGCCTTGCATTATTCTGGTGGAAACTGGAGCAAAATGAAAAAAAAAAAAAAGTATATTCTCAATTTGATAGCACATTTAATTTCATAAGCAGAGAGGCTGTCCATCATACTGTTTTGTAATCCTATAGAGCTATAACTCAATCCACTCAGGAACATTAGTGCTGATTTTGAGGGCAACGGATGGCAGTTTATCCTGTTTTCTAAAAGGATGTGGAACCATCATCATTAAAGGGTTAGGTGGTGTCAAAATGTGTGCCTGTTTCATGCCATTGTATGTAAACCTAGAGAAAATACAGCATCATAATGCCTGTCAAAGCTTATACTTCTGCCTAATACAGGCAATTCAAATGGAAGGAGGAAAAGGTTATTCTAGGAAAGTTTTTGGTATTTAATAACATTTTTTTTATATATCCCATTCCTCTGAATTACAATGAAAGACATTATAAAGGAATGGAAGATGATGGCCTCTCAATAATAAATTAACCTTCTTGCAAATGACATTGGTGGCACTTTCTGAAATTTCTAATAGAAACTCTTCTCTGAAAAGCGCCTTGTGGATTCACCTCTGCCTGATAGCGGTGATTTATTCAGAGCAATCTGGTATAAGTGGAACAAAATAGTAGGCTAAGGAAGAGCTGGAATCAGCACATCTGAGGCAGAGATGCTGGCCAAAAAATCTGCTCGATAGAGGCAAGGAACATCTGAGAGCCTGGAAACAGCATCTGGGGAGTTGGAGAGTCTTCCAGCAGTTACCGCTGCTGAGCTCAGGAAAGCTGTGCTGGGCCGCAAAGAAATCAAAAGGAAAAGAAATTATCTGTGTGTGAGAGGGGAAGGTCTCTGCTTACCAGCGTGTCACCCAACAAGCGACAGGAAGCACATGTAGAACAGCCATGGCAGGATGCAAGGTTTTATATTTCTTTTATCTTCTGCAAAAGGCAGTGCTTAAGTTTAAGAAAGGACCCTTGTTCCTCCTGCCCCCTCCATTCTCTGTAAAGAAAGTACCCCTAAGTAGTTTTCTCCGTCAAAGTACAAAGTGAGCTGGTGGTGTTATTTTTAAGGGCCTGCCAGCACATGTAGCACTTTACAACATGCATCAAAAGGCAAGCTCTCTTCCTGGAATAGCCTAAAATACAAGCAGCCCCCATACAACCCCTGGCATAGCAGTTCTCACACAAGAGGGGTACCCATAGAGAAGTGCTTCACAGCAGGACTGAACGTAGGGGTGAGAGAAGCAGTTATTGGGCACAGAGGCAATGGCATTGGGAACTCTCCTGAGTGCAGGAGTTTTGTGAGAAGTGACGTGGATGATTCTTATTTAGCCCTAAGTGTTTAGCTTGTTCTTAGCTGAGGGAATAGGAAGAGTCTGAGCAACTCAGATTTGCTTCCTTTATGTTCACTGCGTATGTGTACACTAACTTAGGCTCTCTCAACTTCCAATTCAGAGGGGATGCCTAAGTGTGATCCACTTACAGTCTCCAAGCCATTAAAGTTATTTACACTGGCTTTGCTAATGTCTGAGAAAGTCTAAATTGGCTTCATGTAAATACAGGGGAGTCAGGAGACTCTGCAGGCTAACATGGGCTGTGATCTGTTCTGGCTTACACTTTGTTTTAGCTCTTTAATGCCTGAGTTCCTTCATTTAACTCCCCATGTAGAAGTAGATCTTCTGCACTCTGAAAGGAAAAGTGGATTTAATATTTAGACCTAAACTTGTCGTTAGACTTCGTCCAGCAAAACACTTGGCACATACCAAAAGCTGAGCAAGTACTTCGCTGAATCAGGACCCTTTACATGTTAATGGGGCTCCATGGAAGTGATCGGTTACTAAGAGTGTTGTTCTTTCTTACTGCATGATTACAGTCATCTTATCCACTACCTTGATTCACAGAGGGACTTCTGAGCATTCCTGCTTTGCAGTACCCCACTTTAGACAAGTCATTAACAGCCTGTACCTGCGCGGACTCAGAGCTCTTTCCTCCTGCTTGGTCTGTAGAGGAAAACAAAAACAGTGACATACGAGAAACACAGTGGGGAGGAAAATCACAACTTCACTTTTGATTTTTTTGATGTCTCTCTGGCAAAATAGCAGCAGAGCTTTGCATGGTCTGCAGATACTTTTTTGCCTTCAGCTGTGTGTGTCCCAGTGCGAGCCCTTGCCAGACAGACACTCCGTCAGATGGCCAGTGCCTTTTCTGATTACCCTCTTGCTGCAACCACCCCTTTTCTGATGCTTCCTTTCCTGCTGATTGGCTTCAGTCAGCCCTGGCCCAGCTCCCCTGAGCATGGTAACGCTAGCGGGTTTTAGTCAGGTAATATTTAGAGAGGAAAGGGTCACTCAGGTGAGCTAGGAGAAGAAAAGGGTCCCTCGTGAGTCCCTGCCAGGGTGCGATCTTCCTTTGCCCAAGGCTGGAATGTGCCTCCCGGATCCCACCACCTCAGCAGCCCATTCCCTGACAACATCCTGGGTTTGGTTTTGCGTATACCCGCACATCCATCTGGTTTAGACTTACTTTCCTTGTGAACTTGGTCTCATGAAAGACGTTAGGTTGACAATTACTCCAGAAGGGCAGAAGGGCAGCAAGAGGACCGGAGAGCGACAGGAGAGCCCCATCTAACCAAACCCAACCCATCCTCATAGGCAGGACATTGCCTTAGGAGATGTGGGGTGAACTCCCTTGCCTGATTTTTCCATGAGCTGGAAGAGTGTCCCTCATGAAAAAAAAAAAAAAAAAATTGAATAGTGTGTTTGGTGTGAGGCCAGTTTTTCACCCAGGCTATGTGTAAATCCAGTCTGTTTGCTTTATGGGGCTTAATAAAAAGCAAACGTGTCCTGAGCCTGAATCCGGAAATGGAAGGAGGGGTGTGGGGAGGTGCTCACACTTTTCACATTAGTTTGTACTCCTCGTGGCTGCAGATTTTTGTTTGCTCTCCCCAGTGAAGCAGCGATTATGTTTTTATAGGGGTAGTGATATGCCCCATAAAAGTGCAGCAGCGCGGGCTCAGCAGCCACTTTATCAGTGCTCCCTAAATCTTCCAACCTATGTCCCAATCCCCCAAACCTGATGAGCTGTCTCATTTCCCCCTGCCGCGAGCCGAGGGGCTCTGCGTGTCCCCGCAGCGGAGCTCGGCTCCCTGCCTGCCCTTTCCTACCGCTCCTGACACACGCAGCTTTGTTCCAGCTTCTCGGATCCCTTTCAGTAATGTTTTCATCCTGCGTTTTGGCTGGAATTCCTCTAAGAAAGCCAAAGAGGAAGGGCATGTTTGGCGTTGCAGCTGAACCATGCAGGTTGGTGGGGGGCTGCCCGACCTCATGTCTAACATCTGCTCCTACCGCGCGCCAACCCCTCCGCAAAATGCTGCTTTTTACCACAACCCTTCCAAAAAACCCAGGGCCACACCAGTCGTTTCAAGCCTGGATATTATTTGCAGTGACCTTTTTTTTCCTTTCTATGAGTGTCTAAAACTATTCTTACATAACAGCTCTGCTTCCCAAGCCGTAATGGCAGGCAAAATTATTATTTCAGGTTTTTTTTTAGTTGAAGACTTAAGGCATTGCTGATAAAGGGGGAATCAGGGACACATCTCAAAGATAATTAAATAATAAGAAGCCTGTACAGGTCAGATACCTGTTGCAGATACAGACAGGTCTGTAACAGCTTCCACAGATGTGGTTTCTGTATACAGTATATCTCCTCATTGGTGCTTTGAGAGAAAAAGCTAGGTTAGCCATAGAAGATTATAGCGTATAAAGCTAGATTAGTTTTAAACCAGAGGTATAGCAATTCATTTAACATTACACTTGATCTTGTTTTCCTTTTAATTTTGTGTATATTTGTACTCATATTTCAATAGATCTTACGAATGCAGGTGATCATTTTGATGGAAAAATAGAAAAGCCCACATGCATTTAAATTTTACATTATTGCACAAAAGAAACTAAGCTCTCTTTGCAAAGATATTTAGATGCCAGCGAGTATTCATCCAGAAGTTAGATGTTTGAATGCCTTTAATGATCCAGATTTTGTCCGGTTCTGATCACAGTTTAACACAAAAAGAAAGAAAAGAAAAAAAAAAAAAAAAAACGGTAAATTTGTCTTTTTGAAAAGCTCTGTCTACATCTGAACTTAGCCTTGGTACTGGTAGCCTTGAACTTGCTTGTCACTGCTCTGTTTGCAGACAGGCCAGCTCTCTTGATCTGACAGAGCTTGTACAAAAGGTTTATTGATTGGGGTAATTACTTTAGTTTTAGGGTCAAGAAAAGGTTTATTTAATACTAAAGTTAAAGCCTTTTTCTTTCTGTTATTTCTGTCTCTTTTTTTTTTTTTTTTTTTTTTTCAGAACAGCAGCATTCTGCCTTTACTGACACAACTTCTAGTGTAAAATGTGTAAAACACTACATATGGTTTTCATTTCTGCACTTTTGTATATAGCTCTTTGCATGCACCCCAGCCTGCAGGTTAATGTAAGCACAGCTTGTTTCATTCCTGTGCCGTATTACTGGGCTGCTAGAACAGCTCTGTACAGACTTTTCTTCCCATGAATGCTCTCCTGCTAAAGCACAGAAATAAGGTGCTGAGAGTTACTTGTCTGCTTTGGGGAAGAGGAAAGGAAAGGAAAGGAAAGGAAAGGAAAGGAAAGGAAAGGAAAGGAAAGGAAAGGAAAGGAAAGGAAAGGAAAGGAAAGGAAAGGAAAGGAAAGGA
>VZSV01000049.1:3027972-3045751 GCA_013398735.1 Nothocercus julius | reverse complement strand
GAGCCAGGTTAGAGCACAGCAAGGAACAGAGTAATGGCAGGAGAAAGTGGATACTCCGGCCAAAACTGAAAACATCGGGTTGACTTGTGAAGGAGGCTGACCCCAACAAACAATATATTTTTTTCTGCTTAAATGAAAAGTATTTTTTAATAAATAATTTTGGAAGATATTTTGCATGACCCAAAATGTTTAGGTTATTTAAACATTAAGGAAAAAAAAAAAGAATTGGAGTGCTTATAGTAAGAACATATTTCAGACTGACAAATCAAGACTTTGCATGTGGAAAATGCCTGGTGCAGTGCTCCAGGATCTTTTCTTTTTTTTCCTTTTTTTTTTTTTTTTTTCTCATCTGAAACAGTTCAACAACTCAATGTAGATTCATAAATATTAGGAGTAAGGGGGTGTATAAAGTTAGTTCTCACACCAAGAGCTTTGTTAAAGCAACAGGTCAGGCCCTCAGCCCAGACCATTGCTTCTTAGCCTGAAAAGAGACTGGACTTCTTCCCAAAAGAGAGCTAAACTCTATCCAACCTCACATCCTGCAGCCCCCACAGTGGCCCCATGGGGCTTGGGGTCTCATGACTGTAGGCTGGCCAGGAGATAAGGATGTCTGCATGCCCCCACACATAGGGAATGTGATGTGGTGGGTCCGGGCTGAAAGCCCGAGGTGTTGCAGAGTTCACAGCCCAGTAAGATGAATGTGACAATCTGCATCTCTGAGATTCGCCATGTCCAACTCCTTGCTGACTCAGGTTACACTTGGTTTACGTTTCCTTCCAGCTGATTTGCATTTCCAAGCTCCTTTTTCGGAGCTGTAGGTCTGGAGACCCAAGGAATTTTTCCACCTTCCACAGTGTATTCCTACTCACACCTCCTAATTCTATTTAGGCGCTGTTGTTTGGAGGCACCGTCCCCCAAGGCTCCCCGCAGAGCCAGTGGAGGAGAAACCCTTTCACTTTGAGTCAGAATACTTAAGCTTTTGCTCTAAATCCACTTTCCAAGGAGCTTACTTCCCTACCTGGGTTATATACGGAGCCCGCTCAGGCACTTCAGTTGAGCCACATGAGTGTCTCCCATTTCACAAGATTGCTCACTCTGTCTGACCTGAACACCTCTGATTTCAGTCAGTCTTTGGTTCAAAATCATCTGGGTCCAGATCAGTGTCTGCCTTTAGGAGAACAGGTTGTGAAAATGCTCTCTGTGTCTGCATTTCCATCTAATGGACTTGTTAAATAGGTGGTCTCGCCTTGAACATGGAATACAAGGACCCCAGCTCTGACTTCCTAGTTGTTTTCCATGGAACCTAAGATGCTGTTTTTGCCTTACAAACCTTTCCTCAGAGGGCAGAAACCACAGGGTGTTTCAGACAACTGAAGTATCTGTCTGCAGCAATATATTTGTTCCAGTACTGGGAGGTAATTCTCATATAAGCGCATCCCACTGCAGGATTTCTGAGTCCCGCATATCCTGGGTGTTCCTTTGTGGCAATTCTGCTCTACAGTTCAACATCTAAATGGATGGGAAAGTGTGGAACAGAAAGCCCATGCTTTTTTCTTCTCTTTCTTGTAGCAATTGGAAGAAGGGATGAGGAACTTTTGTTATAAAAATAACAGTTAATTATTAATGTATTGTTAGCCAATTATTTTAAACAACATAGATGAAAACAAATCACTAGACACATTCTAGGGCTTCCAAAAAAAACTCCGTGAACATGGCAGAAGGTGTTTCAAATTTCTGTAGAAACCAAAACAAACAAATAAATGAATAATCTCATTTTCTGATGCTAAACTCTTCAGGAAAAGTGGTGGGCATCTAGGCTACACTAGCCACCCTGTAGAATTACTGTAATTTAGGCCTCTTAAATATTTTTTACTGGAATAGAATGTGAATGATCAAAAGTTAATTATATATCATTATATATACAAAAAAGAATTGCACAGGGAACAGTGGAAAAAATCCAGAAATCTCTTTTGTCTTTATTCACTGCGGTGTGCTACAAAAGAGGTCTTGTTCTTGCCACTGCTTCGACATTTGCAGCAGCGCTTTCCAGGTTATGCTGAAGGTGTTCTCCGTGGAGATCTCGATAGCTTAGCAGTTTTGTTGCAGATGGCCAGCAATTTATGTGATCCTGCACAGAGTGATCAGCTGTCTTGTCAGAAAGCATGTAAGTCTTTCCCAGCTACTTCTCACTGGTTAAAGGCAATTATTCTTCCTTCTTGTTGAGAAGAGCTCTAGGCTATCCTCTTCCAGTACCTTCAAAGAACAGGCTTCATTACTGAGCATTTGAAATTTGAGACAGAAGGGTGGAAAATCCATTGGTCTAGCTGAAACATTAAATTGCAAAGTGGGTTTGCTGTGAACCATGTATGCACCACAGTGTATCTTAAACAATTCATGTCTTGCATTGTATAAGTAGACATCTCCTTGGAAATGATGCACTTGAAACACACCATTCAAATGTACTTTGTACTTCTTTGGGGTGAACAGAGGAGTCTTTAGTAATAACAGTTGCCAAACTTCTTTCTCTTCTAAACTCCTTTTATTTTAGCCAGGCAAATATAGTTCATGGCATATCAAACTGGCTTAAAAGGCAGAGCTGGCAATGTTTTTGCATTGTACTGGGGTTGCTGTAACTCTAACTCTCAGGCACTCTTGCCTATAATGATATATGAAAAGCAATATTGCACAGTTACTGACTGAATAGGTAGTAAGAAGGATGGAGGAATATTTCATTTAACCACTGTTACCTCCTCCTCCTGCCTGTACTCAGAATCAGGAATGAAGCAAAAGAAGTTTATTGTATTAATCACATGCCTCAGACAGGTGAGTTAAGAAGCAGAATGGAATATTCCATTCACATCTGTGTCCTTCATAAAAATGTTCATAAACTGCCTTTGTGAGGGGCAGGGGAGAAGTGCAGCTGCTCTCACATAAGGATAATGTGAGACAGAGAACCAGAGAAGGCTGGGTTCAATATATGCCCTTGCACATGAGTTTCAGTGACATCAAACTGAGGAGAAGAGAATTAAGCAAGTGGATTTGTGACCAGGTAGTTAGCAGGGTAAAGCTGCAATTTTTAAGGAAATAGGACAGAAATGGACAGAAATGACCATATGAATCAGCTGATTTTGCTGGCAGGGTGGGGGGAAGCACAAATACCAACTTATTTATAAATTCACATGAAGATCAGAGGATGTATTTGGGAAACTTTTATTATGGAAAGACTGGAAAGACTAGAGGCCAGTTTTGCCTTGTGTCTGATGATGAATGGAGTCCAGTGGAAGCGACAGCCATAGCCATAAAAATGGGTATGACACGAACTAAATTAGGGAATAGTCAGAACATGACATTCTGCATACCTGAGCAAAGAAACCAAGACTGTAAAGTTGATAATTTGCAGTGAGTGATTTGTGTACAACTAAGGTCTAGAGTAGAGGAAATGTCTTGGAAAGTGTGAAGTCTGGCAGCGTCAGGTGAGCGATAAGCAATTTAAGGTCAGTGGTGCTGCTGAAAAAAAGGATTTTTATATCCAAAGTCAGAGTAAGATAAAGGTTTGAGTCTGGTCAGTAACAGAAAGCATCTCAGACACAGAGCAAAGAGATATGCTAACTCAAGAGTGCTGTTTGTTCGTTTAAAACATTCATAGGATAATACAGTTAACAGCAGAGTGTCATCTGCATGAAAGTCTTGGCCTTGGCAAAGAGAACATGCCTCACTGAAGAGTGTTTCTGAAGAACAGAAGTCCCAGGCTCTTATGCTCCTTTACGAAGTGAGAGTCTTGTTCAGTTGTGTTTTAATATGATCTCTGTTCTGTTCCCCCAGCATCTTGCCCAGTCCTGTGCAGTGGAAACGGACAGTACATGAAGGGAAGGTGCTTGTGCCACAGTGGCTGGAAAGGAGCCGAATGTGATGTCCCCACCAACCAGTGCATTGATGTCTCCTGCAATAACCATGGCACCTGCATCATGGGGACCTGCATCTGCAACCCAGGATACAAGGGGGAGAGCTGCGAAGAAGGTATTTGCAAGATACATTCAATTAGCTTTTTACTTTGGTTGTTGATATATAATTACGTGGATGGAGGCAATTCTGGACAGCACTGGCACTTAAACAGAACAGTAATAGGCACCTTAGAGATACAATAGATGGATGCAACATAAAAATGATATGTTGTAATAACTTGTCGTTATCTATCATATTTGTTCAATAATTGGATGAAAAGCCATCAAACACTTCAGACAGACAAATCTAGTTGAAAGACCAGAATGTCTAATCATATGTTCAAATGTTCTTATTAAAGCATCGTTTCCATTTACACATCTAAACGTATAATTATTTTTACAGTGCTTTCTTCTCTGCTATGCTATGCCAAGTGATTTTGGTTGCTTACATATAAAAAATGGTGGAGTATGAGGAGTAAGTCCCTGATTCTTGTCAGCTTTAAAAGCTTAGAAACGTTCAAGTTTTGAATTAAATTCTCCTTCAAAGTCAGATGTTATTTTAATGGCTCTTCCATAGCTTTTTAGGCCCCCAAATGTTCTTCATTTGCATTTATTTTTGTGATTCAGAGTACAGTTACTTTTAGCACTTATCTTTAATTTTTTTTGAAAGAAGTCACCTGCCACCATAAACCTTTGTTTTGCCCAGTCTAAGACTGCTTCTTTTTGCCAAATGAAAAAGTGGACTGTTTTGTAAGTTTACAAATCATGACGACCATTATAAAATACCTCCAGCAGAGACTAATTTTCAGAATAATGTACAGCACTTTTGAAAATTATTCTCAAAATTCCATGCAGAGGATCTGAAAAATAATTATGTTTAATTTATGCTTCTACAAGCCCTCATATAAGGCCACTGTAGCACCTGGTAGACTTAAGACATGCATATGATATACTTGCAAGAATTGCTATCACTTGGAATAATTTATGATTTTCTAGTGAGTGTAAGATAAAGATTTATCTAAAACGACTTTATTTGATGAACAATGAAAATATGCTGAACTGGATTCAGGCATTCAAATGGCATCTAATCTAGCAATACTTTTGATGCATCAAGTGTATTGGAGTGGGACATCTCAGACATTACATAGATTCATTGTCAGTAAATGTTAGAGATGAAGACAGTATCATCTTTGGAGAGAGCTTAATTTTGGCTTATAAAAGCGCAGTTCCTTGAAGCTGTGGGACATGTAGAGCCAAAGATGGGGACTACAGAAATATCTTTAAAGCACCTCCTTAGATCTCTTATTAGATCACACCTTTACTGGTTAAACAGAGATGGAAAAACCCTGATTTTGCCTTCAGCTACATATGTTTAATGTGTAATGTTAAATAATGTGTGTAATCCAGAGTAACATCTGTACTTTTTCCAACAGACCCTCTTGTCCCTTGTTTTGCTTTAAAGAAAAAAAAAAAAAAAAAAAAAAAAACCTAATTAGTTATTTTATGCTGTTGTAGCGGGGGATGATATCAGTCCCACAAGGCAGAAACTTGAAAAGGAGAGAAGAACAAAGACAGCATGATTTTTCTTATGAGCTGTTTAGTAGCTTTCCTAGCATGCATTTGTTTTCAGTATTCAAGGCATAATTTGTATTGTGTTGGGGTGGGAGGGGAAAGAAAGTCAGAAATATGCCATGTGGGAAATCTTCAGATTATATATGTATTTTTAAATCTAGTAAAAAAAAAGTTGATTTATATTATTTTTAAATTGCTTTTACTTTTTAATTTCTCTTCTAAGAAGGGCCATCTGGTATTGATTACTTTTTATTATTTCTCAGCTCTTGTAGCTTCACTGCTTACTCTATGTTTATAATGGGTTTTCATTCCAGTATTTCTTCTTTCTTTTCTTTCCCTCCCACCCCGTTCAACAATGTTTATAAAACATCAGCCAACAATCTTACACGAGTTCTTTCTTTTCTCCTTCTTTAGTTTATTGGCCCATATTTTGTAAGGCATGGACTAAGCCAGCGGGAGATTAAAGGGAGGGGGACAAATTTAAGCAATGAAAAATGAGAAGTTACTCTTTGGGTACTGAATAAACCTAATATTGTGGGACCAGTGAAGCATGAAGCATGTTGGTGGGGAAAGTGTAGTAGTATCTGCACTAGCCTTGCTTGCTGCATGATTTAGCTCCCCGGCAAAGGTTTTGCACAAGATTTGAACTATAAGTGGGTCATTTTCCAACCAGAAATCAGACCGTTCAGGACATTCAGCAAGCAGCAGCACAGACATATGTAAAACTCTGTTTTTGTCAAGGATAGTCAATTTTGTGAGCGCTTCCACCTCCTTAGCTCCCCATGTCTGCTTCTCCCAAAGCTGAGCAGCTCAATTTGTCAAGCAGAACTCCCTAAAAATATACCATTGTATCCCACATCCACTAGGCAATTGATTGAGAAGAAAGTAGAAGCCCCTAATCCTGTCCCAGGGCCCTTGCCAGGGTGCAGGAAGCCTAAAGAGATCGGGCTAGTGAGGCTGAGATTAAAGCAGCCATTGTGTGTGACATTTTGTGAAAGGGCTCATTTCAACATGAAAAATGCCCTTGGGATTATGATAAATGGGGGCTTCTGACATGCACATTCCGCTCCTATAATCGTCTGTGTTGGAGCTGAGATAGCAGATCGTCTGCCTGCTGTGATGAAGCCCCCTGCAAAACCCACCTTTTTCCCCGTTGACCTTCCAAGGGGATGATTAATTGCCTGGAGGTAGCCTCTTGTCAGCGAGACCGTGATCTTTGTTCTCCACGTTCAAACCATCTGCTGAGAACGTAGGATATTCTGCTCGGCTCTTTCTCAGTCCTTTTTTCCTACTTATTACTGCTGGGGAAGAACAGGGCCAGGGCTGCAAGGGTCTCATGCGAAAATTGGCACCCTTGCTCTCAGCTCACGAGCACTGAAGGAGATTTATAGACATCCTTTCCAGCATCCTACAATTTTTAGGGCTGTTCCAGCTATGAGCAGGGCTTCAGGAATCAAACAAAACAGAAAATACTCTCGGCATGCCTTGGGATAGTAATTGCTGAGCCATTACTTGTCAGAGCCAGAAGGTTTTGTGAATCCAGGGAATTATCAGAGCAGCTGTTGTGTTTCTTTTTAAGGTTTCTGGATCTTATACAGGTCACTGGAATTCTCATTAGATTTTAGAGGGGAAAAACGGAGCTCAAACCTGCCGTGTGTGCAGTGGCCATGTTCTGTTCTTCGCTGTTAGAAGCAGCAGCTGGACAGGCTTCCTCTGTCTGCTTAACCAGACTGACACTTGTCACTGATCCCCAGGGCACCGCCACACACCACTGCAAGAGATGGGAGGAATTCCTCTAGCTCGTCCTATATACTTTTATATATAAATAGACGATCAACTCCTTCAGTCCGTGTTTAGGAAAGAGTCTGGAGTGTTTCGTGTTTTTCTTTTGCTGGGTGAAATTCCCCCATGGGCAGGGGAGTTGACAGTTGCCAACAAAACACTTAACTCAGGGATCACTTGGCAGTATATTCAGTCCTTTAGTGAACATTCTTCAAAAACAGCACACCCATCTGAAGCCCAGCACACTGACCTTGTTATGAAAATGCCATTTCTTAAAAAAGGCCATTAAAAAAGAATATTCATTGTTCAAAAATGCAAAAAGAAGATAACACTATCCAATAATATGCATCATTTATTTGTAATCCTTTTTTTTCCAAAAAAAAAAAAAAGAGTCTAAGCAGATGTTTAACCTGAAATCTATACATGTATATCTGTAAAATCAGTACAGAGTTCAGCACATTCTTCAATTTATTTTGCTGAATCAGGAGATGAATTTCTGCTGAATCTTTATGTAGAAATTCCTCTCTTAGAAAACTAGAGCTGAGCTTTGAATTCATTAATAATAGTAATTTAGGTTATTATAATAGCATAAATGGAAGCACAGTATATGTACAAGATGGTATTATTTTTATTCAAAACTTGATATTTGCCTATATTTTTTAGAAAGATCATTTATTAATATATGCCTGGATAGAAGAATGGGTTTCATCATAACTTTTTTGTTTCTTGGTTTTCAGGTAAGTGTTTCAGCTCCCATTGCATCTCCAGGATGACATCTTCTTGAGCGATGCATCCATTCAGAGATAATCCTCTCTTAGTGCACAACAGGGCTTCAGTTTCTTGCTGGAGCCATGAGATGCTATACGAGTAAATCTGTGTTTATGGCAATCCGACAGATGGTTCCTGAAGTTCCCCTGTGCTTCACCCTGTGTGCTTCCTCTCCTTTCTTGCATGCAGTGGACTGCATGGATCCTACGTGTTCGGGACGCGGCGTGTGCGTGCGAGGAGAATGCCACTGCTCCGTGGGCTGGGGAGGAACAAACTGCGAGACCCCGAGAGCCACTTGTCTGGACCAGTGCTCTGGACATGGGACCTTCCTCCCGGATACCGGACTCTGCAGCTGTGATCCCAACTGGACTGGACATGACTGCTCAATCGGTAACTTCAGCAGTGCCTTACTGTTATTTTCGTGTTATTTAAACTTTGTGAAATATTTAGACTTAGGTCTGCAACAGTAGTGCTGCAGATGTGTTCCAGTAAAGCATATGTAGGGCATGACTGGAAGCAGAAATGCCATAGCTCAACTACATAAATAATTCTGCTTCCATTTCGGAGTAAAGAGCAAGGTAATAAATAACCCCATTAAAGCCACCTAGGTTTGCTGTTACTCGTTTTATTGATATGAATGTAATTGATGGTTTACATATAACTGCTTGTTCTGGTGTTAATTCTTGATGAATTCCAGTAGCCACCAAAAGGTGTGCTTTTATTTTTAGGACCTGATCAAATATCCTTCAGGCTTTAGCAAACCACAAAAAAAAAAAAAAAAAAAAAAAAAGTGGCAGTCTTGTAGATCTTGTTTCCCATTGGAGTTAGAAGGCCATGGTTTTCTAGGCTCATCTAGAAAAGGATGAGTCTCATATGAATTTCATACGGAAACAAAATGTGTTATCCCATATTAAGCAAAAGGATAGCTAAGTAGAAATATTTCACAGTAGAGGCACCTACCAAGGAGACAGATTTGTTATGGACAGTTTTGTGTAGAGATTTGGAACTGTAAACTTCCTCCGCTCCTTAGCTAAATGTCAGCCTTTCTCAAAAACTGCATCAAGTAGCTGAAATGGAGGCTTAAGAAAAGCTATTTAGAAGCCTTTTTGCTTTTCCTCCAAATACAGTTAGCTTTTAGGTGTGACATAGAGAAATGCTATAATAAATTAGGTAGTCAGGACCTATGTATCGTTCCTCTTTTACCTTTTGTTCTGCATGCTGTGCTCACAAATAAGAGAGCACAGCAGTAACAGCCTCTTTACCCTTACACAGCGGAGGTGGAACTAGGCCAAAAATCCAGGGCACCTCACTACTGGCAATGAAATGAAATGAATTTGCAGCAAAACAATGACAACAACTACCAAAACTATTAAGAACATGGATGTAGAAGCAAAAATGCATAAATGACATTTGCATTGAGGAATTACTCTAATGTGTAAAAAAGAATTAGGTTAGCTGCTTACAAGTATTTTTAAAGAGTATTTTAGCTTAATAATGATGAGGTGAATAAGCTGATACAAAAGACATAAAAAGAAAACCTTTTTCAAAATAAATATTATGTGTTAGGGATGTTGTCCTATGGTAAGCATGGCTGGAGAATCCAGAAAAGGAAGAGGTCTAGTTGTCTAGTATATATAGAAATAGACTGACCAAAACTTTTACAGTTATAGGGAGGGAAGCTATTCTGCATCACAAGAGGATTAATTTTGTGACAAACTGTTCTTTTCCACACATTAATATCTTCAAGTCGATGCTCCATGACTTCGTTTACAAGACCACAGAATGAAGAAGGGTTACAGTGTATTTCTAGTGATTTTGTAGCATGATTCATAATTGAGTCATTATTTTGAGTTTATGTAGAGTTTTGGGGATTGCAGGGATGGATTTGAAAAAATGTTCTTTTCTACACACAAACAGAAATCACTTTCTCTTTGTTAACCTGCAGGGTCATGTATAGATGATTTATAAGCTTTCCTTATACTGCTTTTATAAATCCATCTAGTGCAAACTTTCTTTGGCAGTGTGAGGTTATTTGAGACACACTTGAGCATCATTCCAAGACCTTTTTCTGCACAGAGCTGCTTGTAACATTCAGGTTATTGTGCCTCACAGCTAAAATCACAAGTAAGGTGATTTGTAAACTTCCATTTCTAACCCAGACCTTTCCACTGAATTGATGACTTGATTTGAAAGACAGATTTACTCACAGAATGTGTGCTACTCTTTTTGCATGATTAAAATACAGTGAGCAAAAGTGTTACTACAAGCCACACAGCCCAGTGGGGTGGAGATTCTGTAGAAGAAATTAGAAGGGACAGATTTTATTGCCCTATAAAATAGAAGCAAACAGAACAGAAGAATTATTAATTGAAAGAATTACATGTTTGCATAACTCAGTGTCAGTTCAGCAAAGCAGTTGGGATTGTGTTACGTCCCAAGGAAATCTATAGGACTGTGGCTGCAGGTGCCAGTGCCAAAGGACAGCTCAGTTTGCAATCCACATTGAGAAGTATATTCTAAGAACAGCCTAATTATCTTGAAAGCCAGAATAAACTGAGACAAGAAACCATGGGTTTTCCAGCTTTCAAAGTCTTCAAGTTAAGACCTATCTGGAGGTTGGCCTGCATTTATGTATAAATTATCAATCAGGAAAGGAGTAGCTAAATGAAAGTCTGTGAATTGTCATCTATAGAACATAAGACTAGACTGTCTGTCCGCCTTAGACTCTAAATATTTCAAGTAAGTAGGTAGATTTCACCTCCTTTGGTGGAAATCTCAGATGATCACAGGTTGCTGGATAAATCCCTTAGTTTTTCACAAAATGATAATGTTACAGAAATTCCTGTTGCCTGTTTCTTTTTTTCGCTTCAGTTAGCCTGTGTCATCAAAGACCAGCAGTGCAATTCAGTTTGTTTTGAGTTCTTCCCTGCACGGTATTGTAGAAAGAACTAATGATGTGCCTCTGATTTTGCTTTTTGTGTGTGTCCACTGCCAATATGGTTTGGGACACATTATTTCAGCTTTTTCACTCTTTAGCAGGAAAAAATCCTCTAATCATGTTTCCTTCTTTCATACAAGGGACAGTTTTTCAGGATCCCCATTTCTTCAGCATGGAATTCTTTTTTGGGTGGATTCCCAAATATAAAATATCTTGTTGTGAAGGCTGCAGAGGTTAACCCAGTGATAACTGTAGTCAGAAGAAAAACAGGCATCTTGAGTTCTGCCAGGAGAGGACAAAACCACACTCCTTTTTGCATCTTGGTGCTACTGTTGTACAGACAAAAGCAAAAATGTCCTTTATAACCCAGTTCAGTTAAACAGTCCAAGACAATGCTTAGTACAAGAGGAATAATTAAGGAACCGCTCATCCTAACCCCTTTTCTCCAGGGCCTGCAATCACAGATTCTCTGTATCCCAGATTCTTGGCGTGCTGTCTCCCCTCACCTCTTAATGAGCCCTAGCAAAGGACCTAACTCTCCAAGCATGGCAGCTAATGAAGTCCTTATAGGGCAGCTCTTAACCTCTTGTGGGAAGAAGGAAATGACCTGTGCTGCAACATAAAACAGGGTTTTATAAGTGATAAAATCTCACTCTTAACCTATTTAAGTCAAACCAGATATTTCTGGCTAATCTAGGGGCTACAGAACACGTGTCATAAGATATATTTAAGTGTAGTGAAATGAACAGACGAATCAGGTTATCTGCATTTAGGCCACCATTTCCCAAGAGGATCTCACTGATGAATCAGTAAAATCCTGTGACCATAAGAACAGTTTTATATTTTGATCCAAAACCTAATTAAGTTACCCAGTATTGTCTTTTACTCTCCTCAAATTACTCTCCTCAAAAGCAGCAATTTTCACATTGTTCTTTATTTGTCATTGACATCTTGACATGCACAGTCTTCACTAGAATCATCTGAAACTTGGTTATAGAAAGCAGGAATAGAAGTTTTCTATATGGTAATATACTGTTTTTTTCTGGACAGTGGACAATGGCCGTACATTAATTGCATATAGATAAGGATTCCTTCTCCGTCACTCATTGATACTGACTCACTGTATGCACAGTTGACATTGAAGGCTAAATTTTGCACCCTTAAGAGCGAACTGGAGAAGAGCAGTAATAGGAAATATTACTTTGTATTTAGGGATCTTGAATTGGCAGGTTCATAAAACCGTAGGTTGTACATTTAGTGATGAACGTTGGGAAATGGAAGCTGGGATTCACTGAAGAAATTTTATTTCATGAGGTTTTACTTCACATTTTGAGAAGGCTGAGAGATCCTGGCCAAAGATCGAGACTGAGGGATGCATGGGGATATTTCATTAAAACTGCATGTGGTTTGATCTCACCCACAGTTTCTCTCACCACTTCTGTTCCTAACAGTGTTTTTTGGAAAACATATTTAAAATTATGACTGCCCTTTTCCCCTCTGTGACATGGAAGAAATAATACTTTCCAGTGATTTAGTCTTAGCCAGTCTTAGTTACTAGGGTATATATATTTAATCATTTATAATTTACTTTAGGCAAATGCAGAGTATCTGCTTTAATACAGTGTTTCAGAGAAACATTTGCTCAGCTTTTGAGATGTCTCAGCACATGAAACTGTCCATTGAAAAACTACATGAACTTTCAGAAGTTCTGTTATGGTATGTATAGCCAGCATTTTCTCAGTGAGAAACCATTGAACCTACTTTCCCATTTCTTGTAAGATTCTCCCAAGTGCAAGCTGAATGCACACCCTGCAGGCAATCATCATCTCAAAGAAAAGAATAACCTGTCTGGGTTGATCCAAAGGGATGCAAAAGCTGAGGACAGGGTTTTCATACCCTGATCCTCAGTATCAGCTGAGCACCTTTCTGAAGAACGCCCAAAGTCCAAGACAGGAGCAGTTTCAGATGATTCCTCTCCTCAGCATTTCCTAATGGTCTGCCCACCAAGCGGGGAACAGTGAGTCTACAAGTTATGCCTAGAGAGTCCCAGATCCTCTGAATTTATTTCATAGGTTCTAAGCACTTAGTTGGTATTTATACATTCCACTGCTGAAGATGAGTGCGAAGATTAGAAGCACTTCATCTCTCATGCTGGCCATGCTTACTCTGCTGGAAATGTTATAAATATCTTTAGTGGGCAGGAAAAATTCGTTTTGGTTTAAGCCCAGTTTCATGCCATTCACTCCTGCCTCTAGGCGCTTCCTGTGACATGACCAATTTAGCAGGATCATTGTCCTAGAGAAGAGGGACAGCTGCAGAGGACTGCTCAGATCATAGTTAGATGTGCCTGAAAGAGAGTTTAATTGGTTCCTTATTGACACTGCTGCCTCCTCATCTGGATACTTCATGTTACTTTGGAAGAGTTTGGCTTTCAGCCTATGAGAAATCTTCAGTTCTGCTGAGTAGCTGTAGAAAACTCAGCAGTGATCATGGTCACAGATTCCTCAGGAGAGAGGGAATTATAGAACTGTGATACGTAAAGAGAAATGAAATTAAAGAATCACCTCTGAGCCTCTGTGCTTTGTTAAAAACTGCCTAGAAGGGGCTTCAGACTGCAACGTCTCTGATGTCTCAGTATGTCTCATTGCAGAGAGGCCATGTTCTTTATAAGTTAATACACAGTGCATTGAAGTCAATGGAAAAGTTCCTGTTTATTTCGAGTATGTGTCAGTTCAAGTCTACTGACAGATAGTGATTAGATTGAGGATTCTGTATCCACTGAGAGTATTATTATATTATTGTCTGATCTTTTTTAGTTTCGATTTAGTTACCTAACTCATCAAAGGAGAAAGTCTTTTAGATAGCAACCAACAGAGTGCTCCACCACTAAGTTGTTCAGTTCATATAAAGAGGCAGTTTTTATATATTCCAATTAAATAGATACGGACACCAGAATAGATGAACTTCTAAAGAGGAAAGCCAAAGCAAATGCATCGTTATTTTCTCAGTGTCTGTTCTCATCAGGAATGCTGCAGGAGATTACACACACATGTGCACAAACCCAGATCTCATATATCTTGCCAGACAATGTCATATCATATTGGTGAAATGTTACCAGGATTAACACAAATATGTGGGATAAAAATTGATTCCCTTGGGCTCGTTGGTGTCAGCCTTACTAAAAAAAATTATCTCATGTTAAATTTATGTCATGCCCAAGGCCGCCAAGATAAAAAAAATCATCCTTTGAAAATGCTCACGTAAGTCCATCTTTAAAGCATCATTTTCTTCATTAAGAAGTAGAATATCTCTTTGAAAGGTGTATATTACATCAGCTATCACATAAAATAGGTCTGTACCTCACTACAGGATAGAGCTATTCTCCCTGTAATGCCCAAAGAGGTCACCTGTTTTTCATTTTTCTACTTCTTAGCTTAGAAACACACAGAGAAGAACACTAAACCACAGGACACAACATCTGAAATTGATAAACGACCATTTATTTTGGATCTTAAGACTGAAGAAAAAGATATCAGGCTCTTACAGATTATCAAACACCACTTCAGATGAACTTCCTACAGCTTGTAGCTTCATCATCTCACTACCCCTTACAGCTTTTCTGCTTCACAAATAGTTTTCTGGAGCGATATACGTTACAGTAGCACAAAGTCTTCAGAGCTAGGTTTCTGAAGAAACTATCAAAATCTGTTCTGGCTCAATAGTAATATTACAAACCTGCGCCTAAAGGCCTTACTTGGTCCTTTAGAACTCACTGAAGGCCAGGAGATGATTTGTACATCAGGGATTTGAGCATGAGCTTTACAGAACCATAATGTGCTGATCTGTGAACTTGTGATCTTCCCCATTTTAATTAAGTGCAGAGAAGTAAGTTTTCTGCCTGGCAGAATAAAGAATGTGCAGCCCAGCACTGTTAGGCCAGATTATCAGAGGCTTTGCCTAGCAGATATCTGCTTTGTGAATTCTGAAGGCATAAGTGAGTCCAGAGAATCAAAAGCATTAACATGAAACTGTCATTACACAACATAAAGTGTTTGATATGGCTGGGATTGCAAGTAGAGATTTTGGCCTACCCAGTCCCAAGATGATTCCACCCTTTAAAGTCCACCCTTGATTCCACCCTTTAAAGCCCATTTTATTAAAGATGCAATAAAACACTCAAACCAGTGAAAACATTTGAAATGAAAGAATTCATGAAGGCTTTCATTTTAACACCCTTTCACTCTCTTTTTCCCTTTGATTACAGAAAATGTGTTTAAGAAATGCCTTAAGTAGTTTAAAAAATACTAATTAATTTTGGAGAGGAAAAAATAGTAGTTAAGATGGGATATATTTATTGTTGCTGGGAGTCAAATTCTTCAAAAAGCAAATATCTTTGTGGTCAGAAGAAGAAAAGACACATTAAAGAGGAAGGAATCCCACCCAGTAAGATAGAAAGTACTACTTATATTTCAAGTGTGAATTCCTACTTACAAGCTGACAGCTGAGATAAGAGACTAGGTGCATTCCACTGACCCTTAAGAGATCCCTCAAACTTCCATCTGCCTGGGGATCTGTTTAGGATCTTACTTTTAGCCACCTTCCCTTGTGCAGCTGGTGCATGCAGCATTGGTGAGCTATGGGGGTCAAGGGAGAGAGTGGAGGGCCCTCAAACATGCATTGGAGTTGTCGTTTTAAACTTGGCCAAGGCCAATGAAAACAGTGACATCATCAGTCCGGTTTTAACCGTTATATCACAAAATGCTTGGTCTGATTAGGTCATCTCTCAGACAGAGGACAGCATATGTACAGTAGTGTGACAAGCAACCCATGGTCTTCTTTGACTTTAGGCACATCAGCTGGCTGAGTAAAACTTGTTTCCCTCATGTGAGCTATTCTAGCATTAGTGCCAATATATGGACCCCCTCAAAGAACAATGTATAGACTATTCCATTCTCTGGTTGTTTGCTGCAACAATTAGGGCTAATTCCCAGGACAACAATTTTACTTCAGCACTCTTCCTAGTCTCTAGATGTGGCCTCAGCAGTCATGTCATGAGCAGAAGAGCTCTTTGTTGTGGACTGTTTTTTGACTGACAACAGCAGCCATGTACCAGACTCTGCGGGGTTCATGCTAACTTGGATAATTTGAAAAACAGAATGTTTCACAACATCACAACAAGCTGTTAAATTCCATGGTTAAAAATGGGCTACTGTTAAAAGAGGATGCTTTGAGGATAGTTAAGCAATTTCAATGTTTGCCTGTATTATTGAAAGCTTATGCACCCCAGATGACCAAATTTTGGCTTGTTCTTGAACATTTTTTTTTGAAAGGAAGAGCCTCAATGTCCTTATGTTTCCTAGCCTTACAACATGCCAGCGTGGGGGCTGGACATAATAGAATGTCTATGCAGTAGAATATCTGTATTATAACTCAGTTAAGTCACTTCTTTGACACAGGAAGTGTAATCTAACTGTCACAGAGGGACAAAGCTTTGTGAATTCTTCTTTTTTTATTATTACTTTTTTTTTATTTTTTGAACACATCCGGCCTCTGTCTTTCCTTGTTTTGATCTGGCCATAGTCAAGCTAACTGAAAATCTGAAACCTTTTGAATCTGAATCTGAAACTGCAAGGAAAAGGTCGTGCTTATAAAACCATAGGCATAAATATGTGTTTCTTCGGGCTCTGAGCTGCACTAAGGCACTTTTTGAACCAAAGTTGCTGATCCTCAATCCATTTAGCTTAACAGTAAGTCACCAACTCACGAAAGATCACGTAGGCTTCCTCTTAGTTTTATGAGCCTAGACCTCTGCTTCTGAATATTCTCTCTTACCCAGAATATTGATGTAACATCAGCTTGATAGCTATTTGTTTGTAGTCACATTGTCTCCTATTTGTTTGCAGTCAGATTGTCTCTGTGATCTGTCCTGATTGCCCTGAATGAAGAACCTTCGCCAGCACTTCCCTCAGTTAGCTCGGCAGGAGTAGCTGCAGGTACCATGTCATGGCTTTCCAGTTGCATTCAGCCAATTCCACTCCCAATGGTAGGCAGCTCCTGTGGCAGTGACCCTGCAGTCCTTCCCTGGAGCTTGTGCTGACTTAGACTTTCTGCAAACGGTTGCTGGAGGTTTCCAGTTTTCTGAAATCAAGTTACAATTTTGAATGGCTGAGATGATATACTACAGAAATCATCAAGAAATAATGTAATAGGAAAAGAGAATGATGTCAAAGGGGAGCAAGCAAAACCAGCCAGATCTCCTAAGGCCAGTGTTCTTCATGTGTTGGGTAAGTGGCTGTTAAAAGCCAGAAATCCATGATTTAATGGCCTGTCTGAAAGGGATAAAGTGGATTTGGTAGAGCTTCTCTGCTTGCTTCCAAGTTGTAAGGTGTTTGTACTCTAAAAACTATCACAATTGGCATTAATGAGCACCTTTTTAATGCTTGACAGATGAAAGTTCAAAAGGGCTTTGGAGAGCACTTGTTTTTTTCCCCTAAGGACAGTCCTTCCAGACCAGTGTTTAAGGTGTTAACAGCACTAAGGATAGAGACCTCTTGGAGCTGCTACTGGCACATCTGATTTGTGTGGATGGAGACATCTAAGTTCTGGATATGTCAGCCCAGCACATTTCATCAATATTCTGTCTTATTTTGAAAAAAAAGAAAAGAAAGAAAAGAAAGAGAAGAAAGAAAAAGAAAGAGAAGAAAGAAAAAGAAAGAGAAGAAAGAAAGAAAGAAAGAAAGAAAGAAAGAAAGAAAGAAAGAAAGAAAGAAAGAAAGAA
>VZSV01000049.1:3012451-3027652 GCA_013398735.1 Nothocercus julius | reverse complement strand
AGAAAAATAATAATCAAAGTTCTAAGTTACTGGGTAAAATGTAATCTGAAGCAAAAATTGTGTTGGGACTGTCCGCGTAGTAATGTTGAGCTCAGAGTAAGGGATTTCCAAACAGCTCTGGCTTGTGATTACTTTAGCACACACCTTTGAAAATGTTCTGCTGAGTTTATTTTAGACAAAACCAAACTGCAATGAATGAGGAAGGAAATGTAGTTGTTATTAAAGACACTAAGCATCAACAAAACACTTTTCTACTGTTAAGATCATCATGTCCTTATGGACACATAGGGGAAATTAAAATCAGTCCAGAAAAGAATCCTTGTTAGTAATGCATTTAATGCACTAGGAATTGTTGTTTTTTTGAGAAGCTTTGACTGACATCCCAGAAAGCACTGAAATGTAATTAAGCATCAAAGGGAAAAATATAATCCTGCACATTGGGATATTTATTTTTATTCAAAAATCTGAACTTGAAGAAAGAAGTCCATCAATATGTGGCATTTCATGTCCTGCTATTTAACAGCAAGAGACAGTTTAAAATAAAGTTCAGAATAATAAATAAAGAGAAGATTGACAGGAGTACAAAAGTAAATCACAGCTGTAGAGGAGAAGCTTTAAACACAATGCGATGGTCAGCCCCTAACAATCAAGGAAGAAAATAGGATATAAGCATTGCAGAAAGCAGATGTTTATAAAAGGCAGTGGACCAGTTTAATGAAATTTCATCTGGTGGAGTTGGAGCATTTCAGATAGGAGCTGAAAAATATGTAAATAGGAAGCCAACTGAAGTTGTACTTAGATATGTTGGACATTTTTTTTTAGCAGACAACCCATTGGTACCTCGGTGCATTGGGTACCTGCATAGACTGGGTAAGAGCTTTGCTCTGCTAGCATGAGGATTGCTAAGGACTGGTCCTGTTCTAACTGTTACTGTTTCTAGAGGGAGAGAGTCCTGTGGTGCTAGGTGCTGTACGTGTACAGGGTAAGAGGTTCAAACTCAGAGGACAGACAAATATCACTCAAAAGAAGTTAATACACCCAATCCAGCTCATACTCAGTTTAGAGGTAGAAGGTGGGTCCCAGCTCAGTTATGGGACAGATCTTCTCATTCTGTTCAGCGCCAGAGGGAAGCTACTCCCTGGACCCCTCAGCTCCGTGTTAGGCAGTTTAGAGCTTTCCAGATTCCTGCTTTGAGTGCTAAGAGATAGGTGACTCCTAGAAGGGGATTTGCAGAAGTCATTCAGTAAACACAAAGCTGCTTATGCAAGCAAAGAGCTAGCTGCCAAGAGGAAGATGGAGAGAAAGGGCTGAAGTGGGGTTAATCTCTTGTGTCTAGCAAGGGGCCAGAGAATGGTCCCAAAGGGCTTAGGATTTCAAGCCAAACTATCCAGACAGATAGGCAGATAGACAGCTAAGCTGATTCAATCACTAAGTCTGTGTTCCGGAAGTAAAATCTCTGTCCTCTCCTATCATGCATATGTTTATGCGTCCCTCTACACTGAAGCTGCGCATCCACCCCTTCTGCAGAGCCTGCCGAGGATCAGCATCTAGGCTGACTAGGATATCCTGGTTAGGGGCACAGCATAATGCAAGACAGGCATTCCCCAGTGAAGATGCTCTGAGATACTCCTTCAGGACATGGCAGGTTAAATTTCAGATGTCCTGAGTCACATTTCAAAACAGTCTCTGAATGTCACTGTTCTTCATGATGAGGGTTGATTGCAGAGATGATGGATTCATTTTCGGTCGCTGGTTTTACCAGGAGAGCATCTTTTATCTAGCTTTCCTCATCTATGGAAAGAAAGAAATAATTGCTACCTGACAGGTGCATTCAGTCTGCTTAGGTGTGTAAAATTCACTGAGATCCTTGAATGAAATGGAAAATACATCTTTAGTACCCGCAGTTTAATTATATAAGCAAACAGATTTTATATTTATTGACATAAACAATATGCTTCACTTACATATTGGTATTACCTACATAACATAAATATTTCTGTAAATAAACAGCTTGTTTGTATAAAGATGTTCATTTAGATGGAACTTGCTTGCACATGATCTCAATCTGTGACATTATCTCAGGTTGCACAACTCTTCTACAGTAGTCATTGGAATGGGATGATTTCAAAGGATTGCATGTTACAACTTCAGTAGGGATGTGGTAGGGGCAGAGATTTCAGCTTTTTCCTTTTTGACTTCATCTTGTTTGAGTTTTGATCCCTTCCTTACATCATTTAAAGAAATGGACCATTTTAAAGGCCAATTAGTTTTGTGCCTTGTTTAGCTACAGTACAGGAGTTCATATGTTACTCCTGGGCTATCAAATGACATAAATGAGAGTTTCCTTACAGTGAAAACTGTGTTTTGACATGAAACATATATTTAGTGCTTCGCTGCTATCTAAATCATACTGATTATGCACCTTTGTGTTCTTTTTTCATCCAAATCTTTTATCAAACACTTTTCCCAGAAACACCCGATAACCACCTCTCTAAAGGAAATGCATGTTGTGAAAACAAGGCTTAGCTCTTTACCAAAGATGTAGTTCTGTGTGATGCCTCCCTCCTGTGTTTTACTTCTGGAAAAAGTCTTTCTGATACTGGAAATTGGCTAAGATGAGCCAACTTGACACTGGAAAAATCCCAGTTAAAGCAGATTTTTAATTATTAAATTTTCCATTAGTATGTTGAAGGTCAGTGAAACTGACCCAGCTTTCAGGAAGCTCTGGGCAATTTCACCTGATCTTATATTTTAGCACTAAATCCATATTTATTAAAGGATTTAGCAGGCAGGTCAGAGGTAGTGACATCTCTGATTCGCATCACATGAATGCAGAAGAAAAATTTTCATCTGCGTTGCTCTTCTCTAAGCTGGAAAGCTCTAAACTGTTGTCAAGCCAATTTGACGATATGGCAGGGAGAGGGGCAGGAGTAAACATGTTAAAATGGATTTGTAATAAATTAAGCACAAATTGACATTATTATCCCTCTTTCCCAGCCCAGTTCTTTAATGTGATATGAAAATAACATGAAACTCTGGATTATGCCACATCCCATGTTGGAAGATGCCATGTCTGTTATATCAATTAGAAAGGGTCATGAACAAAGGAACAAAGCATTACACTGGTGGCTAGTGTTTGATAGATTTCTTTTTTCCACTTTCCTTCTGAAGTATCAAAAGCAAGATTGCAGACTTTTTCTTCTTAAGGGGACAGATTTGGGTCAGTTTTTAGCAGGATTTGCAAAAAAGGAAAAAATCTGGTACAAGGTTTTTTATTTGTATGAGTAATTGCTTTAGTGTTCTTGCTTCTGAAGTGCTGTTAATGGAGTGTGACCTCGTTACACCTGGCACTGTGCAAACGCAGAACAAAACAAAAAAGGACAGTTACTGCTTCAGATAGCTGAGATTCTTAAGGATAAAGCAAACAACTACAGATAGAGTCATGCTGATGGAGGCAGAGTAAAACTGCAAGTTTTGGTCAGTGCAATAAGCAGAAATTAAGGCACATCAGCAGCCACTGTCAAGATTTTGCTCTGTTTCGTGATGGATTAGGGGTTCTAGGAGAACTTTATATATGTGGTTTTACAGACCAGAGGGAATCCCAAACCATAAGGGGGATTTTGTCTGAGCCCACCTTGAAGTTGGATAACATCCATCTCTCTTAGATTATCTGCATGAAAAATAATGGGAAGCCTGTTAGAACGAGGGGACATCAGTGTGCACATTTCTTTGCCATCCCTGGATGGCAGAGTTGGCATGGAGAGGTTGCAGCTTTTTTAATGATGTGTCTCTGGTGCCTCTGAGACCTCCTGGGTGAATCAACCAAAACACAACAGTCTGTTTCAGAAGTTGTCCATATAAGAGGATTTGGGTGAATTGTCCTCTGGAGCTACCTGTCTTTTGTCCTTGACCTGTAGAGAGCAATTAGGCTCAGTGAACTACCTCAGGTAAGAGATCTGCAATAAGATGGGGTGGAATCCAGCCAGTGAAAGACACCAAATCTAGATGATCAAATGATCAAAACCCACATGGCAAAATATAAATTAACATGATTCCTGAAATAAAACTCTGCGTCCATGTTTAAATGTGCATCAGTGCCTCCTGGGGAATGCGAATATCAGGGAGCAAAGTATTACTAATCATCCAGGTATTTTCCACAGAAATATATGAACTGATTGTTGCTTTTGAAGATAGTGAAACTCATATCCATGCTTAGAATTTGTTAAGAGTTTGCAAAACTCCAGATTTGGTCAAAAGATCCCCTTCCTTCAAGGAACTACAGGCAGCTTTGAGAGCTAGATGCCAAGAGGAAGTAAAATACAATGCGCCTTTGGGAAAGGGTAGGGAATGGCTAAGCTATTCATACAAACAGTAAATGAGATTAAAGATGGAAGAAAATATTTAGCCACCTTTTGGGAACAGCTGATGTAAAAATATTTAATCAGCAGTGCTTTTGTGCCCAGCCACGGTGTCCTAACCAAGCTTAAATAAGCAGGAGCAATGTAATGCAGCTGGCCAGGGTCTGAATACTGTAAGAGGAGAATTAAAAGCTTTTCTTCCCCTCACTTAAGCCTCAGATGTTGGATAATCATGTTCTCTAATTTTAGCAACAGAAATGGGAAATGTCAAAAAAAATAATAATAAAAAAAGCCCACTGCTATTAAGAACAGAGATGGCAAATTCTATCACTGGGACTGAATGAGGAGGTAAAGATTCACCTGCCCTCTTCCATAAATCAGCCTTAGGAGCATTGAGCTGCCTGAGAAGAGCTGTATTTAAATGGATACTTAATCTGGAATCCCTTTTGATCATTTCTTTGATGGCCACCATAAAAGTAAAGGCCACTCTGGCTATTTAATCATCCATTAGAAATGGGAGTGTTAAAGAGTGCCCTGTTATAAAAGGACCAAGGCATGGAGCAGGGTATGTAAGTTGTATAGTTCACATCTACCCTTAAAATGGCAGCCAAAATGGAACATTTTTTTTTTTGAGAATGCCTGGTTCCTTGTCAGAAATAATTAAACTACATTTAAGGAGACTGTCTTCAGTAGTTTGCTTCACAGGTGTTCTCACAGCTGAAATTCTTTGTTACAGCTTGTGGGGCCTGCGGATCTAAGCCACGTTATCTATTCATTATGTACAATTATATATTCATAACCTGGAGATTGCAATTCCTTGCCTGGGTGGTGGTATGGCTGGGTCCCAGCTGCGTGGGAGAGGAAGCTCAGAAATGCTCCCTGTGTTCCAGCCCCGCATCACTGTGAGATCTCTTTGTTTCTGATTGCAGTCCCTGGGCTGTGTGTGCAAAATGGCTCCTTGGCAGTACATGTCTGAGAAATATTTCAGTCAAAATGCAAATGTTCCAGTGGGCTTTCCATCCTTTTTCATAGGAATGACTATACAGAGATTTTTGCCTTTCAGAAAGAGGTTTTTTTTTTTTTTCTCGTTACCATTTTTAATGTCACTCTGTTATCCTAGTTTGACACTTTTCAAGAACTCCGAGAAGGCTTCTGAGCATCACTCAAAATAGTTTCCTTTTGTCCCTGATTTTATTTCCATGCTACTAACCTGTAGAAATATGACTTGCTATGAGTTGTCATTTACTTGTCTGATAAATACAACTCAAGACTGAATATCAGGATCTGTAGGATCTTCTTCTTTGCCTGTCACAGAGTTCACATATATACCTCTCGGCCCATCACTTTATTTCTGAGTGCCTTATTCACTTTATCTGTGAAAATGGGAGTCAAATCTAATGTCAAAAAATAACCACTAGTATTCAGACAAACTCTTTGCGATCCTCGTACTGAAGATAAAATATTAAGTAGGTAGGTCTTTAAGCTATTCATATTCAGTTTGCAGTCACAACAGAGTCCTCCAGGATGTTAATTGCCTTCCAACACTGGGGATGCTTCATCTCTTTGGAATTTCAGAGCTTCACAGTCCATTGTGGAGTTTTCTGCCCACATCCCTGGGCTTGAGGATATTGCTGGGATTCCTGCCGTAGAGTTGGGCCCTGTGAGTCAAATGGGAGACAGTGAAGATGAGGAGTCATGGGCATGTTCTCTGGATTGCTTGGTGGATAGGGAGTAGGCACTACTGCGTGCATTTTAGTTTAGTGAAGGATAAATTTCAATGTGTATGAATAAAGAGTGTAGGCCAATAACCAGAGGAGCTGTTATCCAACACTATAGTGGTCCTGTGGCAAAAGACTATTGAAAAACTCCAGAGACTTAATTAAATACCATCAGTCTCAGACTTTGTACTCTCTCAAGGCATTTGTTCCTAGCTGGATGAAAGCTCAGTACCATAAATCTAGATCTTTTTTTTTTTTTTTTTGGTCTGTGATTTACTTTATTCTCACCCAGACTTTGTTATCAGGGCAGACAAGGAGAGCCAACATTTCGTTTTGTTTTGTTTTTTCAGTGCAACTCTATTCCTCCATTAGCTAACTTGTGCACCCAGTGTGTTTACGTAGCATCCTGACCAGCCCACGCTTCTTTGCAGCGTTGTCTGGCAGCTAGAGAGAGGGGCAGAAGAAACACGTGGCTGGTTCTAGTCCAGGCTAGAACCACAGAACAGTCCTGTAGCATCAGTCAGTTACTTGCCCTGTGCCTTATGTTCACAGCAAGCACGGCAGTGTGATATTGCCTCCCTCACATCTAGGAACTGTGAAAGTCCCTGTCTTAACAGCAGATGCAAAGTAAAGACTCCTGAAAGCAACTCCGGATTCCTTCCACAGGCATGTCTTCAGCATTTCGTAGTATAACTTCTACTGACTTCCAGTAAGGTTTATATAAGAATTTTGTTATATTTAGGTAGCAGGTGGTATTTGCAGAGATACCTGCCTCACTTCCATGGTTTAAGCACCCAAGATGCCCAAATATTGTTACAAGTTCAGCTCTAAATGGGACGGAGAAGTTCCTGAGTGTCTTAAAAGCATCTCAGCCTCAAAGAGCCTTTATTTGGAGGTCTAGATACACAGAATAAAATGTGCAAAAACATTCGGAGACATCTGAGCAAGTGAAGCAAAAGGAATCGAAGTGGAAAACGTTCCACAACCCTAAGATGCAGCAGCAGGACCTAGATACTGTTCTCATGCTGCACTTCAAAAATGAGGCATATTCCAGAAGTGCAAACCATTGCTGTTATCGTAGCTACCACTGTCTGAAGAACTCTGTAATTCCTGGGAAAAAAAGGTAGAAAGGTCCATTTCAGCATAAGGAACTGGAGACTTTGCAGCTCTCTCCAATGGCCCAGAGCAAAACCTCCCTCCTGGAATCGGAGTGGATGTTCTGGCCCTGCCGCAGGAGGGTATCCAAGCCCCTCAACAGGCAGTTTTCCGGTTGCCAGCAGTATTAATAAGGAAAACACCAAAGCAAAACTTAAATAAGGCTGAATTTTAGTCAGGTGTGATGTTAATGCAGGCTGAGTAGTTTTGAATTTTTTATGTGCAGCCAGTGACCCGAAGTAAATCTCTTGTATAATACCAGTCTCCCCCAGCACCACCCGCCAAGCCTTGAGGCCTGAATGCTGCTCTTAATATGCTCAGAGGCACAAAGAGAGACCCTAGAGGTCTGCTGTTACAGACGGCGTCTGCAATATTTGTTCTTTTGGGGGAATAGCTGGGGCAATGGAGGGAATAAGAGCTCTGCAGATACCCTAGTTATCCCTTTCTGGGCCCTGAGCCCAGTCTTGCTTAGACAGGGACACTTCTGTTCACATCTTCTCTCCGTACTCCCCAAAGGCAACCGTGTCCCTAGTCTCCAAAACCTATAAAATGGCTCAGTCAAGCAGACTGTGTAAGTGCAAAACCTTTGGGAAAGTCTGACCCAATTTAGATGCATGAGGCAAAGCAGGAGGGCAGGGAGAAGAACTGGTAGTCCAAAATGAAGCCTGAGTTGCCACTGGGATTGAAAAAGGGAGAGAGCCATCGTGGCCTGTACTGGAAGTGGGCTGTGGGGTGATGAGTCCGAAGAAGCAAAACCAGGTGCATTTCATTTAATCCGTGATATAACACCACTTCAGAATTTGTTTTTATTTTTTTGCATAGAAATTGCCCCATGGCAATGGCAGAAAGAGGCACTTTAACACCTGATTCATGGGCACCTGTTTTCCATTAGTTCTCAGTTTTTCCAGATGAATGCAGCGCAGATGAAAGTATCCCAAATTCATGCCAAGAGCATGTCAGTTTTTAGCCAAAAGTCTGTTGATGGGCCAAAATATTACACATATGTGTGTCATCATGCTCACTGAGGCTCATGGGGGCTGGAGAAGACCAGCACCTCCGGAAAGCCACTGTCCTTTAGCCCTTCTCCTGCTGGGAGGTAAGTGGCCACATACCCCCTGGTTCCATTAACTCCAATAAAACTTGGGAACAAGCACCATCCTACAAACTGCAGCTCATATAGCTCACAAGCATTCCTGAAAAGGGATTTTGAACAGTGTGGTAGGAGAACAGAACTATAGCAGATGCCCAGACGCAACCGAACTAGAAATATTATTGATTAATTTTAAACAGAAAAGGAGGGATTTAATGAATCCCATCCCCAGAACCGTGAGTTAACAAGCCATAAACAGACTTTGCCAGCTCTTAACTTTATCGTCAGTGGTTTAGCAGTCTCTTGTTTTCACACTTAACCAGATTTTAATTAAATGTGACTTTTGTTCTGCTTATTGGAAGAGCCTTTCCCCTTGGATTTGGCAATCACAAAAGCTTGAGGAGTGCAAGGGAGCTGGAAAGCAAATAGGAGGATCAATCACAGCCGACCTCTGCCATCCATGTCCCTCTCTTTTTTTGTAATATACTTATTAGATTCTTATTGTCAGAAAGGATTAGTGTTATGAGCTCCAGGAATTCCTTTCATTGCCCCGCGAGGCGAGGTGGTGAAGTGTGGCCGCTTTTCTTAACAATAACATTTTGGATTTCCCCCCCCATCTCTCCCTTCTCTCCACCCATCTCCCCTCCTCTCTTCTTTCTCCTCTCCCACAGAGATTTGTGCAGCGGACTGCGGAGGACACGGCATTTGTGTGGGAGGCACCTGCCGCTGCGAGGAGGGATGGATGGGCACAGCCTGTGATCAACGAGCGTGTCACCCGCGCTGCAACGAGCATGGGACATGCCGGGACGGCAAGTGTGAATGCAGCCCGGGGTGGAATGGAGAGCACTGCACTATTGGTAGGGAGAAAAAAAGAAAAAGACTACTTTTAAAAGAATAATTGATGGTCAGGGAGGAGAAAAGGCGCATGCTTAATTGGATATGTGTGACTTAGTGTAGCATGGGCACCTTTGTTCTTGGATTTCAAGTTCTGACATCATACATTTTCATGTGGGAACAAGACAAAATGTCCTTTCATTTGGTGATGACGTGGCTATATCTATTTTTATTACGAGATGTGAGGTACACCTATGTGTGTGTGTTATCTCATAAGGACAAGCTGTCCAACAGCTAGATACTTTGAAAAACATTCCACTTTCCCTCTCCCCAAAGGTCTTGCTATGGCCTTCAAGTCCTCCTCCTGCTGCACCAACAGCTTTTTCAGAAAGACGCAGCTGATTTAAAGTTTTCTTCCACTTAATTTGCTCCATTATTTGCACTGCCACTTTGCTTGCTAGTAAAAGGAAACTGCAGTTAGAAAACTTCTGGTTGACATTTGACTCTATCTTGCTTATCCCTTGCCTGCTCTTCCACCTTTCTAAGCTGTTCATTTTTCTCTCCCTCGTTTGGTATTCTTCATGCACCTGGCACTTACCTTCAACTCCTGGTGTCATTTTTATTATTATTATTAAGATGCCAACAATATGCTGAAATTATGCAAAGAGGTGCAAATCCCATTTTAAGAAATTTGCAGTCTCATTAATGACCTGGCTCAGGTTTATCATCCTTTTTCATCTCATTTAACTCCATGAAATACTTTATCTTCCACTTGTTCTTTTTTTATTTTTTTTTCTGACTGCCCTGCTTTCCAGTGCTTTAGTTCCTGTTCTGTACTCATCCTGTAAAACCAGTAGCATTAATAACTTCCAGATACCACTTATACATTAACAGGAAGCTAAATTAGTGGATCTGGTTCTGCTCTCAGTAATGCCTGTGTAGACCTGAAAAAAAATCAGTTGACTTGAGAAGAGTCAGTCTGGAGTGAGAACTCTCCTCTAGGCATTTTGTTTTAATCAGCTTCTTTTAAGAGACAAAAATGTACCTCTGCATTGCTCTTATTCTGCATTAATACATACAAATCACACTGTGTCAAAATTAGCTACTAACGATACCTAGGTAGAGGTCTACATGTTTCTCTGTGTGAATTATCAACTTGGTTAAAGATGTAGACATCCACTTTTTCTGTGTGAACTCCAGGTAGGTTTGCACACACAAAGACATACAGGAAATTAAGCCTGTTCACAATATTTTAATTCCAACATTAGGGTAATGGCACAAACCATATCTGTGGCTCAATTCTACTTATCATTTATTTATGCTAATGTCACCCTACCACATTATGGTCTCCCCATGCATCCCCTAATGAAAAATATCTAGCTCTAAATACTTCCTGTCTCATTAGACATTGTATTCTGCTTTCTCTTCTCTTTTCCTAGCAGCTTTCATTTCTTTTCATGAACAAGGGCTAAAAAAACCCTCTCTTAAATTACATTACAATGAAGTGAGAACAGTCCTGTGTTAATTGGAATCCTGTGTTTTTGTAATATTATTTTATAGCCTCATATTCAAGCACTTTGATTTGAAAAGCAACACAGATTCACAGAAGAGTTTTAAGAGGAAAAAATATTAAGCAAAGACCCCAAATCAAGGGGACAATTTTATGTAAAAGTCATTTATGCTCACAAGAGCTGAATTCCTACCTTCACTGCCATTTTATTTGTTCTGATGCAAAACCAAAATGCTGCTAGTTCAGCATATGATATTTGAACACATAGCTGATATGCCCTACTTGTTTTTGAACAACAAGCTTTTGTCTTTCATTATAATTAAAGTTAGCCCATTATCTGTGGTATTCCTCACTTAAGTATAGTGAATCCATGTCAACGTGGGGAAGGCAGGCACTGCAGTGCAGTCAGCATCAATATTTTAATGGTGCACACTATCATTTTGTAGGGTACTGCCTTCCTACTGCAGTGCTGTATTGGTTCAGGAATCATTCTTTAATACTTAGAGTGCTGGAGCAATTCTGTTTCTTTTCACTGCCCCCTCCTCATCTTCTTGCATGATGACTGAGCAACAAATTTGCACATAGTCCCATGCCTCTGAAGCTGCAAACCATATTTCCTGTGGAATATTTCATTGATAAATGTGTAGAATGTAAAAGAGATTTGGCAAAGTCATAAATATCCCAGAAAATTGAATAGCTTGAGAAGGAGTAATAAGCTAGTAATATTGGCACAGATGAAAGGACATTGACTTGGAATTACATTTAAGTATGTGGAAAGCATTCCCCTTGTCCTTGTGTAATTTCCCTGCATGGCAACTTGTTCTGTTGGCAGTAATTCCTTATATGTCTGTGTCATGGCCTGGTTTGCTTTAGCACTGACAAGCATAAAACCCCATTGCTTAAGTGATGCTTTAACAATATTGCCGTGTGTGCAGGTAACATGGGTAGAAATGGATGATACAAGTAAAGGGCACTTCTTCCCTTTCCTCTTGAGCATGTCTGAGAGTAAGAAATCCTATTGTTTTTTAGGTCATGGGAGGCTCTTTCTTACGATGTACCAAGGAAGTCTGATCCCTGTGGATTAATTTTGTTTGCTCATACAAACAGTTACATTAACAAATATACTAGCTTGATTGCTCATATTCAGAGATTTCATTAGAGGAACTTCAGTTAATTCCCAACCAGGAAATTGATGCAGAAGCTTGCATTCATCATCCTAATTCAGCAAACTCAGTGCATCCAAGCAAGAAAGTAGAACAGAAAGTTGATTATATAACTGCAGGAATCTTGAAACCCAGCAGAATGGTTCAGTCTATTTGCTCTAGCTTCCTAAAGGAAAAACAAAACAAAACAAAACTCTCACACCCACATGAAAATGACAACAGCCACAATGCAGGCTTATATGATGTGCTATATAGATATTCCAAACTTGGCCCCAGTTAGAAAATATACAAGAATTGAGCTTTCTTCTGTTATGGCCCCAAACACACTTGCAACATCCAGGGAGCACGGTGTGTTTGAAGGTAAAATCAGCCCTCTCAGTGTGGGCTCTGAAAGGCCAAATTACAACTCAGCTCTGTCATCAGCCACTGTATGCGGTTGATTCACAGATGGCACCACAGAAAACGTCCTGGGTATAATGAATGACTCCAGAAGCAGCTCAGGGCTATGGCAGCACAACCCCATATAGCTCATGGTATGGTCCCGACAGCGTCCCAGGTGCTGTGTCTCCTGCCTCCGGGATGTGAGTGGAGACTTAACCTAATGGGCCTTGCACGAAAATTTTATCAAATATATGAATCTCTATATATGCTATTTTACCAGTAAATGAATCTTGATGCTTTGCTTCAAACTGAGGTTGTTTAGAAATAGTGGCAGAAAGGGATTTCCCGTATTCATACTTGCAGTGATGCCAGAGATATTCATCATCCTTGAATGGCCAGGACATAAACCTAGAGATACCACTTGAAGTTCAGTTACTGCACCTGAATACTACAGGGTCTCTTGGGCTGCCGGTTAGCTCTCCAAACACACAAACGTTTACCTAGCAGGATTTTCAGAGCTCCTCAGTGCCTAATTCCCATTGATGTTTATAAGAGTTACGTGCTTAACTCCTTTAAAAAAACCTGGTCCTGGTATGCCCAAGTGATGTATGCGGTAACCAGTGTCTAGACAGACAGGCAGACAGGCCTTCCCACGTGGGCTCCTGCTTATGGCACAGTCAAGCCGTTCTTTGTTTTACTTAGCAAAACTCTGATTTTGGAGAAATCTACCCTTTAGGTTTGGCTTTCATCAGCGTTCTTGCATAAATAATCACACGTGTTCTGGGTTGCAATCAGTGCCTCTCGCTTTCTGCTCGAGCAGCTGGGATCCAAACAAGGCGCATTACAGAGGGGCTGTCTTCTCTTTTCCCAGGCTCTCAAACCCATCGCTCGGGCCATTTCACTTCCCTAAGCAGCTCGATCCACCTGCATAAAATAAGGAACCTTCTACCCACCGGCGTGCGGTGAAGGTTCTCACCACCCCCAGCCCAACACACTCGTTATTCAGCTCACCGTAGCGCTCAGACGTTTCCACTGCAGACTCTAAGCTGTGTTTGATCCTCTGATATTCACCTCACCCGAGAGGGATTAGTACCTTTTGGCAAGACGGGGCTATGGTGACAGCATGCAGTGGAAAACGTGTGCTCTCTGCTTTGTTCCAACAAGATTTTGCACCACATTGAAGATAATCTGTCCATAAGTAGTTAGTACCATATTTGACAGTAAATATTAAGCACAGATGAATTCAAATGCAAACAATTTTTTTTCTTTTTATTTTCTCCTGTCTCTGGAGAACAACTTCTTGTGCCTTCACTAGTTCAGCAATGAAGGTTCAGCTATTTTCTGTGCTCCTTCAAACTTGGGGTGTTGCTGAGGCTGTGTGCTCTTCATGCCATGAGGAAGATAAAAAGGGCACTTAGAAAACGAGAAAGGAGAGTGTGTGGAGCCTGTCCCCCCCAGCCCTTACTGCTCTCTCCCCTCCACCTCTTCACTTGTGGGCCAAGTGAATTATTCATATGATCCTTCCCAGTATATTTAAGACAAATCAAATTAACTTGGCAATTGAAATAAGAGGATTTTCAGACGGAAAACATCAAGGAGATGCTCATACGAGCTTCCCCAGCAGCACATCTGAAGGGACATGGAGCTCAGTGCACCTGAAGAGGACACCTTAGAGAAGTATCTCTTTTTTTCAGAGCCCCTGTGTAGCTCCTCCACCTGCATATACTCACAGATTTTCCAAAGGAGTGTCTATAGATAATAATATGATATTTTAATACTAGAACTGTAATATGTGAACTAGAATTACACAGCTTTAGAGAAGAAAGATCTGTGCCACCTTGGCCTACATTCATGTCCCTGGGTGGAACATTTGCACAAGAGAGCTGCATTATTTTTCAAATAACAAGGTAACATTTACATATATATCATTGACATATGGTTGACATTGGCAACTGCATCCACTGTCATCAACTGCAAAGTGACTGCAGCCTGAGCTTGCAGTGCTGGGCTGCTCTGGAATTGAAAACCCAAGTGGCATCCAAGCTCTGCTTCCTGCATCACTGTTACTGTGTGGAGGTGATTAGTTGGTCTCATTCACTGGCCTCATAACTGCCTCAAACTCTTTTAGCTCTGGTCCTCCCAGCCCTCTCAGCTTACCTACAATAGTGCTTCAATTCAAGCCTTAGGCTCACGAGGTAGGGAAAAAAAATCTTGCAAGGTTGGTGACCTCCCGGATGGGCGGTCTACGTGAACAAACCTGAAACAAAAGAACTCTTCATCAGGGTACAAGTGCTGAGAGGGAGATTGCAGGGAGCATGCAAGCTTTACCTGAGCCGCGGAAATAACATTTAATAAGATTTGCATGATAATGGAAATCGGAGCAAGGTGCTGGGTGTAAGGAGTGAAAGAGAGAGAAGCCAAGAGTCAGAGCCCCTTATTTAATCAAGATCAGCTGCTCTTAGGAGGGAGAGTGCCGACTACTGGCTGCACTGGCCTCTCTAAAGCAGGACTCCGGGGTCCCGCTTGCATCTTTGCCACCAACTTTCCGTTTGACCCCAGAAAATCAAATAGACAGTGGTTTTCCAAATCAGCATTCCATGGGAATTGGGCACATGACTGCTCCTTCTACATCTCTAACCTTCTTTCCTTTGCTTTGGCCCTCCTCGGAATGAGTACCTTAGCACTTATCTGTGTGGTAGAGCTGCCACGAGGTTAATTTAATATTTGTGAAGTGGTTTGATCTTGGGCTAGAGGATGTTGTACAAATGCGATGTGTTACTGTTAAGCAGATCCAGGGTAAAAGCCTCTCTCAGTCTGGTAAGGCCACAGGAGAACTGTGCATCTTTATTGGGAAAAAAAGTATACGGCAATCAGGTGAGGTGGAGCACTTTCAAATGACTCTGTTTTCCCTGTTGAAAAGCACTTGGTAAAACAGAGGTAGATTGTAGCAAATGAGCAGAGCCTTACAGTAATCTGCCACATATATATATAT
>VZSV01000049.1:2981398-3005276 GCA_013398735.1 Nothocercus julius | reverse complement strand
TTTTTTTTTTTTTTTTTTAAGTAAAATCTAAATCTTAGCAGGGGGTCATCAGATAAAAAAATCAAACTCTGGTGAGCAGACAGGAAGGATGGGGTTCATCTCTCCTTATTTTAATCACCTGTAATAGAAGTTTTTGCCTCTGCACTAGTCACCCTGGAATCCTTTTCTAGTCAATGGAGAGAAATAGGCACTTTCAGATCATGCTTCAGCTCATCAGTACAAGCATTAAAATACACAAGGGGACTCCTGCCATGGGAATGTCTGCCTCTCTGCTGACTAAAGGGAGAGCTGAAGTATCTCTATCACAGGTGGATTGTAACCAGGCAAGATGAATCCCACCCGAACTGAGAAGCAGAGAAACCCAGTGTTCTCCAAACATTTTCTAGCATAGAGAATCCCTTCCCTTTCAGGACAGTTTTGCCTGTTTACCAGACTGAGATCATTGAAAACCAGCTGTTCTTCTCAGGCTGTTAAGACGTTTTTAACCCCATATGACATTTAGGTAGCCCTAAATCCTCATCTTACAGAGCAAAGGATTTGATGCAAACAACGAGACAGGAAAATCATCCTGCCTCTCCAAAGCGCACCCTTTCCTCAACCCAGCCAGTGAGACCATGCAGGGAGGACCTCCTGGGAAAGCTGGAAGCAGTAACCCATTGAAGGCCACCACCACCATTCTGATGTCAAACTGGGACAGTTCTCTCCAGATGGGGAAGCAACAAGTGGGAGTGGAGAAATAAATTGAAGACAAAGAGGAAAAACTGTTTTCAGTAGCCCCTTTCCAGTCTGTGTTTCTGGGTCTTTGCAGTGCATTATAACGAGTGGCTTTTTGCCTTGCAGAGGGATGCCCTGGCTTGTGCAACGGCAACGGCAGATGCACCCTGGACATGAACGGCTGGCACTGCGTCTGCCAGCTGGGCTGGAGAGGAGCGGGCTGCGATACTTCCATGGAGACGGCGTGTGGCGATGGGAAAGACAACGACGGAGGTAGGACACGGGCACATGTGGTGCGTCAGGCTTCGTGGAGCCTATAAACCTTGCACAGTGAATAGTCAGCTGGGCTGGATCCTGCAAGGCAGATTTTTTGTTTTGACAGCTGGTGGAGAACAAGCAGCCAAGTCTGCCAGGCTGACTCAGCCGGAGTGGATGTGAATTCAGATGAAATGGATTTGGAGCTGGGGTGCCAGGGCTGAAGAGTGAGGCTGACTTGTCCTCGGATCAAGTCCATATACCAGAGAGCAGTCGGTGGCCATGCACTCATCCTATCACCCCATCCGAGCTTGTGGGTTCACCCACAGGTAGCAAAAGGCCACAGGTAGGGCCATCTCAGGTAGCAAAAGACCCTGACTCTTCTAACTTTGGCTGAGGTTCTCATCAAGGCTTTCTGGTAGGCCACTGCTCAGTTGGGATGGCTGTTTCAAAGTAACTTAGTGGCTGCTCCCCATGCCCACAAGCCATCCAGTCCCTCTCAAACCATGTTTTATTGATTACAGTTCCGTACGTAATGATGTTAGGCATGTGAATAATAGCCCTGCATAATGCAAACTTAATATTCAGAGTTATCTCATTACAAAGGAAAGCCTGGTGCAGTGTGAAGGTTTGAATTAGAGGGCAGGAGATGAGATATTAAATTTAAGGCATAAGGGAAACTGCATAATTTGTTTTGTTGTCACTCCGCAGAAGGCTTTGTAAACCACAAGTCTGGGCCAGGACGCAGCCTGTGAAACGGAGACTACATTTTGCAAGTCTTTGTTTTACTCTGGTAGCAAGAACAGTACAATCAGAAAAAAAAATAGCCAAGCCAAGACCATGATTATCTGCTTCACAGCCACTGGGATTCTGATTGAATATTTAAAATACTTCTGCACATCTGGCATGGTAAATGGACCCAATTATCCCTTTAGAAAAGATGGAAAAAATTGGAGAACCGTGCAAAGAGGACATGCTGTAAAACAAAGGTCGCTTTTTGTTTAGCATGAAACTGTATATCACTGTATTCATCTTTTCTGCTTACAGCTGACACAAGGCAGCAATAAAGTTCACCACATCAGATGTGTAAAAATATGGTAAATAGAGCCAAGGATAATCCCAGTTTGCCTGAAAATAAATAAATAAATAAATAAATAGAAAAACCCTGTCATGTTATAAAAAAGAGACAGAAGAGGGAAAAAAAATTTAAAAAAAAGTTATCCTGCCTATTGTGCAATGGAGTCGACATCTGTATGACCTCAAGAATAGCATGACCAGACTGTACAAACTTGGTAGACCAGCTTCTCATATCTTCCCCTTTCAAAACGCTAACTTTATAACTGGGTTGCCCTCACCTTGAAACAAGTGTTTTGTCGCCATGTTAGCCTGCAGGACGGCAGATGTAGACAGGAGAGACAAAAGGCATTGACACGTTTACAAGTTAGTGCACATCAGCTGCTAACTTGCATTTGGTGAACTTCTTTGGAACAGTGGTGTACACGGCTAGAGCACAGCAACTGATAGATTGTAACATATTGTCTTGTGACAGCTTATTCAGATGTCAAAGCCCACAAATAAATGTTATCTTTTCTGTTGATAAAACGAAAAAGTCATGTATGTGTTCACACCGTGCATTGCAGTTTGCAGATAATCCGTGTGAGACATACGCTATGCTGCTCTTTTGATTTTGCTGCACTACTGCTAAGAACTCTCATCAGCAGGAAAGTGCAACAAGTAGAAGTTTACCTCTTTGACTTGTTTTTGCTCTTATAGATCGTTGTATGTTGTAGAAGTGGGTTGAAATTTAATTTGAATTGCAACCCCTGAGATGAAGTGTCATCAGTGGTGTTGAGATACTTTGGAGCCCAAGAGTCCTTGCTTAGCACAGGGATTGGAATGTGGTCACCTGAACTGCGAGGAAAATCTGATTCTAGGCTTGTGTCCTAGATATTATGCTGGTCGCTGGAGCTAGAAACTGGAGCGATTCTTGGCACCTAGATCTGAGTAAGTTTCCACTCTGGTGTCTGATGGGTATCCATAGAGTGTCCTGGAGTAATTCACTTTGGAAGAGACCTTCAGAGGTCATCTAGTCCAATTCCTTGAGCAAAGCAGGTCTACTTATGTTAGATGTCCAGTCAATTCTTGAATACCTTCAAGAATGGAGATCACACAACCTCTCTGGGCTGTGTCTATTTCATGGGTGACAGCTATCCATGGGTTTCTCAGGTATTCTGAGGTTTTTTAGATGGCACTAGGCACCTCTGTTTAGACAGCTGAATCAAGTTCCATGAGTCCTTCTTCAATGCAGCCGCTTTGTGACCAGAATGACTAAATATTGGGAAAACTGCAGCACTTTTAAGAGCACTGAAGAGATGTAGATTTGAGCAGCCTTCTGAAAGGAGAGGTAGTACGTGTGTGAGCATCGTGGCTTCTCTCTCCTCATGTTCCCATCACATTGTGTGGACTGATGCCTGCTCTGGGCTGGAGTAGGTTGGTTTATCTAACCTGTTGCTCATACAGTGTTTCAGGGCTATTACTCAACCTGTCTTCAGATGTAAACGGCGTGGATGGGAGTAGCTTTAGTCAGACAGCTGAGCTGGCTGCCACATGTACCATCAGTGAAGAGAGACAGGTTTATGGCAACATTTGTCTGCACTATTTCAGGTATGATCTGGTCAATGCTTATTTTCAGTTGGTGGATTCTGCCTTTTGAGTCACTTTCTGCTCAGAACACTCTCTCTAGGCTGAGCCTTCATGAAGAGCAGCATGATTTTTCAGAGGAGCAACATGGGGCTGCTCTTGCAACGCACAGTTTTGCTCTGCCTGAGCTCATCAGGACACGTTTCCAATGCTGCAGTATCATGCGTCTGCTAAATAAAGCTGCTGCAGCTGGAAAATCCTCCCTATGAAGGGAGCTGAAGTCAGAATTTTTTTTCATCAGATCCTAGCCTAATCATACCCCGAGGGAGACGGGCACCAAATTGCAGACCGTGTTGGCCTCTTAAATCTGGAGGCTGTTCATCCCCAGATAAATAATAACAAGCCGAGCAGGAGTCACTCAGAGAGTGCCTCCAAGAAAGATAATCTCTACCCGGGTTAGAAAAAAAGGTATCGCCAAGAGCAGTCCCCTCTCCACACACAAGTGTCATTTGTCAAGGCTGACACTTAACGTTTCACACCCAGGTCCACTTTATTTACACTTTTAAACACGAAGTCCATCAACTTAAATGGAGTTGGAATAAGTAACTGAGAGCAGGGGATCATCCGGTATCTGTCAAGGAAACACAGTGCAGTGACACTGCTTTAACGGCCGAGGTAAAACACCAGGATTTTGCACATTTGACCTAAGAGGCCACAGCCCGTTTCACAACAAATGGGAAATGTTGCCTTAAAAGGGACTCAAAAAAGTGAGTCTTGCCTCTCTTTGGCAGAAAATAACCTCTGTAATTTATGGCTGAAAGCACTCACTACCCAAGGGTCGCCCTGTTACACCCCGTGTACACCCTGTCATGTAGTTAAACGATAAGAAGTTGGAAGGTTTAAGCAACCCAGGAAATTAGCTTCCATGACACATCCTAGATATAGAGTTAATAGCATTCGGCTAAGGCTTGAGAATGGGCAAAATAAAGACCCCAATGCTTTTTTAGGGTCCTTATCAAGAACACAACATGAAGGAAAAGTAGAGGGAAAAGGGAGAGAATATTCCTCACAAGGTCATGGATATGCTACCAGGGAGCAAAGCTGTGTTATCTGTCTTTCTTCCAGAGAAATCATCTAGCTGCATGAGTCACCCCATATTCAGAGTCAGAGAGCCGGCCAGTTCACATTTCAATAGCCTGAATACACCTTGTCCTGAAACCATGAGAATATTGCAAATATTGAACTAAATAATTCTTTTTGTCTCAAGGTTCTGACTGATGAGCTCAGATGATCAGACATTTGATGGCTTTTGTTATTTTGGGTTTTTTTTCCAAGATTAGCCACATCTTCAAGGAGCATAAAGATTGCTGGTTCTTCAGGAAGTAGAACTGGCTGTATTCTTAATTTCCTGCTTTAAACAATTCCAGTTGTTAAACAGCTGCTGCACTCTGCCTCAAACAAAGTGAATCACTTTACTTTTAAAAGGCAAGAATCTTTCTGGGATGAAAAGCATGACAGGAATATAAATGTTTCTAATATTATCTGGCCTTTCACATTAATAAGAGGCTGGTGTTCAATTGTCTGCTGTTCTCTGCTGCCTCTTTCTAATTTAAACAGTTCCAAAGTCTAACATCAGTGATTATACAGGATAAATTAAATATGTATGTATATATATATACGTATACACACACACACACACATATACATATTCCTATTAAAATAATGCTGGCTTGTCCTGAGGTGTTCTGCACATCATTACATTGAAGTATAGCAACTCTTTATTTTCTTGCATGTTACCTGCTCAATTATTTTCTTTGAGGGAGAAGAAGAGAAACTATACTGTTCTCTTCTTCTGCAAAAACTGTAGCAGCTAAGCCTCTGCCACTCAGTTTATCTCTTATTCATGACAGCTAAATGCAGTGCATGTCACTGAGTACAAATGCAGGCTGCCAAAGTACACATGGCCCCTTTTTGTCTTTCCAAGCCCAGTTCTGTGCTCAAACAGATGTTACCCAAAAGCTCCCAGGTGGAACCGTTCCCTTGTTTTCCTTTCCTCCATCCTGCTGTGCCAGGACAACTCAAAGTTGCCATAGTCTTCAAACCCTGGAGCAGCGACTAGGAGAGAAGAACCAAGCCCCTGTGTGATGGCATTTTGCCTTTCCTTGCAGCCTCAGGTATTAGTTAGTGCTTCCACTAGAAACCAGCTGTCATGTCAGCAATGATGAGGCTCTGACCCAGACACATATGAATCATCAGAAATGGATTCTCAGCTGCATTAGATCCAGGGCATCTGCTGTACTGCACCATAGTCCTTTGATGCCACTCTACAGGGTAATGCTTGGTCTCTTGTTTGCCCTATTCAAGATCAGGTAGTGCTTGTAGTAAGGTGGAGACTTGCATAATGCTTTGGGACTGCAATATTTCAAATTCTTTGGCAAGAGATATTTGGCACAGCGTGCTGGCTGCCTTAATGCCCATGTGTCCACCATGTGTCCACCACATGCCAAAGAGTGTGTTAGAGAGTTGGCAGGAGGCTGCAGTGCTCTTTGCCAGTATGTAGGGTAACACTTGAAGGTAGTGATGGAGTTCTAAAGGGAATTGTAAAGAATCTGAGAGAACCCCAGGACACAAAACTTTATCTTTACAAAGGCATGTGTAGCAGACAATGGGTGTTTTCAGATTTTTTTTTTGTTTGTTTCCTTTCTGCACACTGTTATGAACCTTTACTCCATCCCTGCAAGGTTTTTATAGCACGGGAAGATAGTCCCCTGGGCATGGCAAGGGAGCTGTCTGCTTCCTTGAAACCATGAAAAATGATGCATTAATGTGTTAGCTGGATTTACAAAGGGAAATATTGGGATCTGAATGCACCTGGGAAGGCAGCCATCACAAATTAGCATTTACCATCACAGACAGATCCAGTCAAACAACAGGGTCATCTTGGAGGAACCACAAAAGCTAAAAAGATGAAAAAGACTGTCGTACCTGAAAAGATTGGATTACTGGTATAATTTGTTAGAAATCACCCAGCTTCTATTCCATTTTTTTATGACAACTGTTAATCAACCTTACCCCACGTCAGAGAACAAACTGATTGTTTCATGTTTTCTAGGTTTGAGATCTTTGCTTTTGACTTTACTCTGGGTTGGAGATAACACTTGTGTGTCACCCGCTGCCAGTTGCTGGCACTGGGACTCCTGGGGTGGTGTGAATCCCTGCATCACAGCACCCAGGAGTAGACGCTGGTTGTGCCATTGCTGAGGCTGATGTGTTTTGAACTGAGGGTCCAGCAATGGCTGTGGATTGGTCTGCAGCCTGGGAGAGTCCCTGGTACCTTTGACAAGTCCATAACGAAATTCCTTGGATTCACAGATTCAGAAAGAAACCATGAAAACGTGTTGGAAGAAACATACCATACCAACAAACATACCAACGTTCCTGAAATGAGGAAAGTTACTGATGGGAAAGAGGCATTACTAGCACATGAAATGTAATAAAAGGTAACATTTTCAGAAAAGATAGGGCAGGACACACATTTCACAAAGCATTTCTGCTCCTGAGGAGATGCTTAAACTGAGCTGAGGCTCCTGTGTCCAAAGGAGCATCTCAGGACAGCTCTGCCAGGCCTCCTTTAGCATCTGAGACAAGCTATTGCCTCAACTTTGGGGCAGAAAGTTCCCTTAGAAACATGAAGTTTTGCCCCTGAGTGTGATCAGTCATCTACTCTCTTGGGTGCACAGCACATACGGCCACTGTCCTCTTGATCAGGACTTGAGAAGGAAGCATGCCTGTGCCTGAGTTATTGGAGGCCATTTTCCAAGTTATATTCAGAACTTCCCTTGAATTGCATTTGATTCCATCAGCAGAGTGTGTTAGGCTGAGCTTTTCAGTAACAGCTTACTTGTTGTGGCATTTGCCAGGGAAATGGGAGAACCTTGGTAACAAGGATACCTGAGCTGCAGAGGGTGCAAGCCCATGGCTCCCACAGAAACTTCCTGGACAACCTGTCCCAGTGCTCAGTCACCCTCAGAGGTCTTTCCTTAGATTCAGATAGAACTTCTATTTTGTGCCCTTTTCCTCATCCTATCGTTAGGCACCACTGCGAAGAGTCTGGCCTCATCATATTTACATCCTTCTTTCACATACAAGTTGGTAAGATCCCCTCTCAGTCTTCTGTTCTCCAGGCTGAACAGTCCCAGCTGTTCCTCATACGTCTTTCCTCATATGAGAGATGCACCAGTCCCTTCACATCTGTCATCCCACCAATGTGATAGCCTTTCACTGGACTTGCTCCTGCAGCTCCATGTCTCCCTTGTTCCGGGGAGCCCAGAACTGGACACAGTGCTCCAGATGTGGCCGCATCAGGGCTGAGTAGAGGGGAAAGATCACTCATCAAATGTGTGCTGGGCACTTAAGATGCGAACACAATCTCTTTTCCAGGGAGCCAGCAACCTGATTTAGCCAAGATTCAAGCAGTGATAACCTTACTAAGGCAAAATCAAAACAGAGCGGCTCAGATAGAAAAAATGAAGCAAACATTAATAGCTAACATAATTACAGGAGTGTCAGTAGACTCCTTCCTGTTGCTCCTGTATTTCATTTTCCTTTGATTTCTTACAGTAGAGCTGGAAACTACAATGAGATGTTGAATAGGTAAGAGAGTACTCTGCAGAGTACCAGAATGAAACTGAATCAACAAATCCAATCACCATAATTTAGAGTGGGGGTCCTCATCTCAGGGCAGAACTTCACTATTCCTGTAAACCTTCATCAGCCTAAGCACCAACATGAACAAAGACACAGTCTTACTCCAGAAGTACTGAGCCATTTCTTTGACCTCTGTGTTGCCAGAGCTTAGATGAGAACTAGAAGGATTAAATCTGATTTGCATAAGGGTAAGAATAATGAACCGTGCTAACTTTTCTCTGGTCATCTGTAGTTTAAGCACTCCCTACCCAGTCTTTCCTGGTAGAATACCAAAGGCGTCATAGGACAAGTCAGACAGTGTCCCTGCAAAGGATGATAATGTTGCCTGGTGAATGCTACAGAAAGGAGAGCGAAGGGCAGATACTGGGTGAAGTGAGAGCTGTGATTTTGCGTGTTATCAGAGCATTTTACTCTTTCACTGACAACAAAAATTCTCCTGAAAGACAAAGTGTTTTTATTGTTGTCTTTTCAGTTTTGCTTTTGCTTGGCAGTTTAAATAAGCAGCTTCTCCCACTGCACCCAGTGGCAAAAAGTCACATCACCCGAAGCAGGAGCAGTCCTCGAGTTTGTCACGTGCGCTCTCCTGGGTTTGCCATAATAAGACTCTGTCGGATCACCTCCTTCCACATCTCTCCGTGGTTCCTGATGATAACTAAGATGTCACGGTCCGCAGGGTGTTCTCTGCCTACAAGCATCTCTGTCCCTACCTGTGACCTCCCTGTTCCAGGCCAACACTTGACACGCAGCACCCGGCAGGTTCTGCTGAAACACGTAACAACGCCTCTGGCTGAGCATTGTTTGCATTCCGCTGCTGATGCCAGTGTCACGGATTTTGGTTGCAGGGTCCGTAGCTCCATAGAAATGCTCCATTACTCAATCCTAGCGCGCGAAGGATTCCGTTAAATCAGCCTGCACAATTGGTGGGGCCGTGAAAAGTCGCAGCTAATTTGAAATTTTATTAGATCGCCACTGTTCTTGTTTCCTGCAGGAGTGATCTCTCAAAATCCAACCGTTTGCGCCTGTACAAAGCTCTGTTCCTTGGCACCTTGTTGGAGCTGCGTAGCAGTGGCTTAGAGACCTGGGAATGAGAATGTGCAAGGCTACGTGTTGTAGCCATCAAATGGGGAACCCAAGGAATGCAGGGTTGATACCCTTGCTGCTTCAGGTGAACTCTCGTGCAAGATGGTAGTGGTTTTGAACATGACAGTTAGTTTTTGTACTGGGCAGGGAAGTGGGGGGGAATATATCACACTGATTTAATCAGAATTTAAAGGTAAGCCAAAAGGTCTAACTCTGCTAGTAAACCACAGTTATGCAACAGGCAGAGTTTATCCCACTGGCTTTGTGATTTAGGGTCTTGCTCCATTCCTAGCAAAGGAGGCTTTCAAGGAGAGCAGGAGAGTTTGGACATGGGGCCTTACAGGCAAGGAGGACTGTCACAAACCTCTCTTTGATATTTATGTGCCTTTAGTTAAAAGGAGCCTGCACGTTCCTGAGTGCTTGGGAGGAAAGAAAAACGTTTCATTTAGCCCTGTGAGGAAAATGTTCCATTTAGCACTTGGGAGATAGGATGCTTATTTATGCAAACCTTGTGGTTGTCAACACATACCTGGAGCAGGTTTGCTTTGTTGGTTATTTTCCCAAAAAGGAAATTACTTTTGCCTTGCATCCTGCAAATACTTTAGTGATGTATACCAGACAGTTAGAGCGATCCTGCAGTGCACCTGAGGCTCCTGTGAGCAGAGTGAGACAGGCACAGCTCTGAGGCCAGGGCATCCAATCTACATCAACCTCAGAAGATCCAGATTATCAAAACCAGTTGTTTTGGATGTCTCCACGTTTTTTTTTTTTGTTTGTTTGTTTGTTTGTTTGTTTTTGGCATGCTAGTATTGGTACATTTTAAAGGGCATGATTTCAGAAAGCATGTCATGAACAGCCATGAGCAGTGCTGGAAAACCAAGTAATTTGAGGTCAAGGCAAAACTAGGTCCCATCCTTCTCGTGAGGTGAAATAGCTGGATATGACACTAGTAAGAAACCTGGGAGAAGCCTTTGTTTCCCTTTATTTTACAGCCAGTGTTAAACAAGTGTCATCCATGTTGGACCAAGATCCTGCTTGAAAAAGTCACGGATAGCTTCAGAGCTCAGTCTTTTCCTTGAAGCAATTCTTGTGCTGAAAATGAGCTGAAAATACGTTATAGATACGGATCTCTAATGAGAACTGTGGTTATTTGATTGGGTTGCACTAGTACTTCAAAGTCCTTTGGGGCTAGAGCAGATGTTTTGTGAGCACAGAATAGAGGCAGTTTTTGCTCCCTAAAGCTTTGCAGCTCGAGTTAGTATTTGGAAGACCTCACCAAAGGGACTGGTGGGCTTGCGATGATGTGTGATCTTTCAAATGAGACAAAGACCTTTCTAAAAATAACATTCCAACTCCACCCACAAGATATGAGACAGATTTAGTAACCCCAAAGTAAAATTCTCTGCGTAGCGATGTACAGAGAGGGCAGATTATCCGATCACAGGGGACTCTTCTGGGTCGAAAGTCGAAGAATAATGTTAGCTGAATAAATTGGAGCTGCTTTGTCCTAAGCGGCACAAAACCAACATTTTTCTGCTGAGTCCGGTTGTTTTTTTAACAGCACTGTTCTCCTTCACATCAATCCTTCTCTGAAGGGGTTTATTTGGAGTCAGTGAGGCAGGGCTCCCTAGGTGACATCCAGAGGTCCCGTCCAGCCTCAGTTATTCTCTGGGTCCTCGCTTCTAAGTGACAATGCAGCCCCCTGATTGTGTTGTAATTCATCAGACGTGGCAATGCTGTGCCACTGGCTCCCTTTTCACACAGACAGTGACTTGATTCACCCCGCGGTAACTCTGAGCTTGCAAAAGATATTTCATAGGCTTGCACAAAGTCCAAAGTTTTATTTTTGGCAGGATTGCCAGCCTGGCTATTAAGGACACCTCTGTTTGTATAGGATGCTGAAAATGTCTCAAACACATTAACACATGTGCTGCGTGGAAATATTAAGGAACACAAGAGAGAGCTTAAAATCTGGCTCAGTGACAGATCTCCAAATTAATTTGTTAATTGAAAGGCATCTATGATTGAAGCTGTTTCTAGAGAGTTCCTTGTAATCAGGTCTAGGATCCAGCCCTACTCAATATTTTTATCACTGTCTTTGAGGATAATTTAAATGTTTGCTGGTAAAATCTTCAAAGCTTGGTGTGGTAGCAAACAGAATACGCACATCATTTTGATGGAGAGCGATCTGCCTCATGTGGCTACACGGTCACAATCAAACAAAATGTGTCTTAATGCAGCCAACTGAAAGATAATACCCCTGGGAACGAAGAAAGCATGTTATACTTATGGGTTGGGAGACTGTTAAAAAGCAATGACTCAGAACAGGATTTAGAGGTCATTGGAGATAATTGTCTCAACATGAGTTCTCAGCGCAATGCTGTTGCTAAAAGGCTACTGTGATCTTTGGAAGTATTAAAAAAATAAAAAACGGAAGCGGGGAGGCGGTCTTGCTTCTGTACCCACCAGTCCTGCTACGGTTCTGTGTCCAGCCTTGATGCCCACAAAGGATGTGCGGGCTGGAAAACAAACCTTGCCATGGGAAGTTTAACCACTGCCGCCGCTCAAAAAAAGGTTGAGAATGGCTCGAGTGCCAGAGGAGAGGTATTGGTAACCTTGCAGATAAAGGCGGAATGAGCTCCAGTCGCAGGATGTTGGAGTGAGACAAAATTCAACCTTGAAATAAGAGGCAGTAATTAAGCATTTGAATAGCTTACCGGAGGAAGTGGCAGACTCACTGTAATCAGCTGTCTTTGAAATATGAGATATCTTTCTAAAAGACAGTCTTTAATCCAGTTCTGGGAAAAAAAAAAGAGACAGCTTGTGTATATAAGAGGTCAGACTAGCTAATCATAGTAGCCTCTTTGACCTTAAAACATATGAATTACTGTAATTCTCTCCAAGCAGAACTTTTAGCCTTGAAGGGAAGGAATTCAACAACACATTTGCTCTCTGATTTCAAGGAGCCATAGTCATATTATGGCTGTATGTTGCATAATGGGGCTTTTTTTTCAAGCCCATGACTGTATAAACATGGTCATAACTGAAAGCTTCTGGTGCTGCGTATTGGTGGTCTGGGAGCTACCTGAATTAGGAATCCAGGCATCGGTCTTGGCTGTCTGGCTTTCCTGTAGCAAACCTTGGGCTGCAGAAGTCACTGAGCCTACGTTCGTCTGCGTCTTTCTGTCTCTGAAAATCTGCAGTGAGTTCTAAGGAGAATTCACCATTTTGCTTTAAGAATTTCAAAGGCGTTTGTATTTTGAATTTTTACTGCTTTGTGAAATCTTATCTTGATATATTTTCCTTAGTTTCCAGTAGTGCCTTATTCCCACAAGGTTGTTTGTTTGTTTTGTTCTGTTTTTAATATTTTGCTCTGATTTTATTAATCCGTGCAGCTGCCTGAATGCCTTGCTCTTCAAAGGCCTTACAAATGTCACTTTATCTTCACTCTCCTGACTGAACCAGTAAGAGATCTCAGGGCATGAGAAATCATACCTGTGTACAATTTCATTATATCTCCGTACAGTTCACTGGAAGGCGCCACTTGGATCACTTACGGATCATATGATAAAGAGCACATGAAAATGGTATTCAGAGGGGCACATCACTAGTTATGATCTGTTTTGTAGCTTAACTCTTGATGTTCTCCACATCTCAGACAAAACTGGACTTTAAATTTTCCAAGCTAAAGAAATACTTTGCCTTGAAACTGCTGTTAGTGTCGGAAAGAGTTGAGTAACTAAGCTCTGCTTCAGTTCTTGAGAAACTTAAAGACTTTAAGATGTGAGTGAAAACCCTCTTTGGTACAGTTAGTCCATGCAGGCCCAAAAAGCATTAATTGAAACATTAATCTGCAGAGGAGAACTTTGCATTAACCACCTGTACAGAACATAGTCCTGTGCATCTGTTCTTCAAACACTCATCCACTCTTCCCAGCAGAAAGATTTCCTTGCTGTCTCACAGCTTCAGGTCCCCAGATTTATTTCTGATGTCTGAAATAAAGACATGGCAAAGAAGAGGTATAGACCAGGTGGTACTTGCCATCCTCTCACTACAGTGTCTGCAGCCTTAGAAAACGTTATTAATGTGTGGGAGAAAATGACAACATTTTATTTCCTTGAAATTGTATAGTAACAGAGCTTGCTTTTTGTTTCATGTCTTTCTCCTTTTTCCTTTTTTTTTCCTTTCTTTTTTCTTCTTTTTTTTTTTTTGTTCCTAATAGATAGTTATATATAGGCATTCTGTATCCATGCAGGTGTCTATTTCGTGAACTATCTCAAATTCCATGTGAGCTTTGACCTTCCAGAATGCTACTGGCCTAATCATCTATAAAAAATCTTTTTTTTTTTTTTTTTTTTAATGGAGAAATAAAATGTAATTAGTCTTTTTTCATTATCACTAGTCATCAAGAGAAAAGGTAGATGGGTAGATTTTGTGCCTGAGCTGATAAATTTTCGTGGCAATTTTGCAAGGTGTTATAAAGTTGCAGAGATATCAGTGCAGACGAAGGTAAGGATAATGGATGGGATTTTTTCAAAAGCACTTTTGCTAGTCTAATGCTGCTCCCATTATCATTAATGGCAGCTGCAGAGCACTTGTGAAAATGACTCATTGTGTGTGTATGTGCGTGTGTACATGGAGCAGACAGGTCGTTGCGCTCCTACCCACACATAGATAGGAAGCTCTGGGAACATCAGACAGGCCTTTTTGTTCAGTTTTCCTCGTAGGGGTGGCCACATCAAATGATCTTGTCAGAGATGTTTTATGGCACTAAAATCTCCCAAGACCGAACTGGTATAACTCAGCAGAATTCTAGTCCATGACATGTAAACTATCGTAAGCACTACAGCAATAATAGCAGTTCAGATTCAGGTCCTATTTGTATTACAGTAAATTCAAAACAATACCAATGGCATTGGCAAAAGCACTTCTAACTTGTACTGGTGTGATTGGGATGAAACTGAAACTCACGGTCATAATGGTAAACTGGCCTGTTTTATTTCACTGTTTTCTTCGAAATTGAAAATATATTATCCTGACAAGCCGAAATCTCAGCCCACTCCAGGAGAGACCAATCTCTCAGAGCAGTTTTACTCTGCACATTCATTTCTTGCTTCCAAGCTGAAATTGCCAATAGGATGTTAGCTGTAAAGGTGGTTCCTCTGATATACAGAGCTCCCAACAACTAGACTGAGACCAACCACTCATTTCACATAGACCTTTGAGCAGCTGTCACATGGCAACAATTTTCTTTCCCTAACAAACTGTCTTATTTGGACAGATGACTTGGAAGTGAAGGGCTCCATATCCCATTACCCAAGACCAAAAATATCCAGTGTCCTTATCTGATGTAAAAATCCATCTCAACTACATGCTAACAGCTTTTATTTCTGAATGTGATGCTTCATCAAGCCTCCTCTGAGCTTGTTTTGTGTTTCCTTTCCTGTCACTGATTTTTACCATGCTGTTTGCAATGATCAGTAGCATTTCAATGATCTGGGAATCAGGTGGAGGAATGGGTAGGGTAGCAGCAATTTGATGACTTGATAGATAGGCAAACACTCATTTTACCAGAATACGTTAGGTAAGCTTTACTCAAGTATGTGGCCGCTGCTATTATTGTTTTTATTATTAGTTTAGTGATGCTGGAAGTGCAGTATTTGTAACCTGGGAGTTCAAGGTCGTTTGTTAACATGTGTGTGCCCAGAAGAAGTTGACGCAGAACAAAACAGGCTGAATTTCATTGTTTTCTTCTTTGCTTAGTTCTCATGAAAGAGATCCTGGGGGGATGCAGTGTGTTTCTGGTTTCTGCAGGGAACAACAGAACCCAAGTACCAAAGTTCCTGTTTTAAGCACAAAAAAAAAAAACACTTGAGGGGTCTCTTAAGGTATCTGAGTGTCTGAATTGTGAAATGGCATATCCCAGAATCAACCTCAAATATGATTTTTTTTTTTTAGCTTTGAATATCATGTATATAGGTGAGTATTTTCATATATATACATACACATAGTAATGTACATTTGATGTTATGGGGACTTTAGAGATTTTGCCTTATTTTATTCAAGTATAAATTGTAATTTCTCTGTTGTGTGCATTAGAAGGAGCTTTTGCCCCAAAGTCTACAACACTCCATATTGCCCTTGCTCTAAAATTTTCCTTACCTTCTGTAGATGGCCTGGTGGATTGCATGGACCCAGACTGCTGCTTGCAGCCGTTGTGCCACGTCAGTGCACTGTGCCTAGGCTCTCCGGACCCTCTGGATATCATCCAGGAGACACAAGCCCCCATCTCCCAGCAGAGCTTGCATTCATTCTATGATCGGATCAAGTTCCTGATTGGCAAGGACAGCACCCACATCATCCCAGGAGACAATCCCTTTGAAGGCGGGTAAGTGAATTTTATTTTCTTTTTTGAGTAAGAACTGAAGCACAAGCCACCTAGCCATTGCACGATATGGAATACAAATTATGTAGTAAGGGATGCCAGCAAGAGACAGGACACAAAACCTGTCATTACCACTCTTCCAAGTGCTTGTCTATGTGAAGTAAGTATCTGATGGATATCGTGGTGGATGTAATTCTGTTGACTGTCCTTCTGGCAGAAAGGCAGGCACAGCTCAAGAAATCAAAGTATGGAGACATTCTTCTGCACTGGTGAATCAGTATTTTATTTATATTGCCTCTCTTTGAACTGTGAAACCTTCTTTTGGTTGTGCTTATTCTGGTAGACCAGTAGAATTTCTTCTGCTTTATTCCATCACCTGTCTTACTTTTGTTGCTTTTATGAATCAGTCCATTATAGAGACGTTTCACCTTCCGTTTACACCCAGGGCTTGTGTCACAGACATCCGATGAATTTCACAAAACAGTGGACAGTCCTCAAAATCAGTGCATAGGTAGGTTGCCTTTAGACCCTGTAGTCAAAACATGTCTCCAGCAAGAATTTTCACTCCCTGGGCAATATATCTGTGATTTTCTTCTAATAACTTAAGGTCCTGCCAACAGCAAGACAAGGTACTACCCTCTCAGTGCACAATGGGCAGTTGCATCTTTCCTGCTTTCCTACTTTCTTTCATTTCAAGGAGTAAATGCCATTTATTTAGCAGGGCTCTTCCAGTTGTCTAGTTGTCAAAATGAATGTCATTTACCAGAAGTATCCAGTAAACAGCAGCAGCAGATGTTCTTCCACGTTACAAAGAGATTTGACAGAGCCAATAGAGAGGGAAACTAGAACTGTATTTACAGTGTCTGATAACAGACGACTATTACAGCCCTCTAAATAACTAGAGAAAATCTTATAGTACAGGAAGGGCCAATAAAGTGACTTCTGATATAAAAAAATCAAATAGAATATAGATTGGTTTTAATATTAGACATTCTATCACTACATCATCATCAAAAATGGGAACTGGCAAAGAAATCTTCTGCAGTTCAGTTCTGTGACTGCATTTCAGCCATTCATGCCTGGCTCTCAGGAGAGGGAGTCCACACCATTTTGTAGTTACAAAATCATGTGCTTAAAGCAGGACATCATAATGCACACGATGGGATGTGGGATTCTTAAATCCCTATATGTTTTCTCTGAGTGACGCCTTTCAGAAATCCTGCCCCTGAGCCATGAGATGGTTCTTGACACTTGATTTAATTCCACCTGATTATTAACCCCTTACTTTCAGCTTTGCCCCCACAAAGCAGTGAATGGGTTGACACTGAAAACGTACAAGCCCCCATGTTCATATAAATAAGATAATTCAGCACTCATATCTCTGCAGCCTTCTCAAGCCCTTCTGCATCTGACCAGATGCTCTTTCATGAGAGGATACTGCCAGCATCCCATGGGTAGAACACTCTGAGCACTGCATAGTGCTGCAGGCTGACCTCAGACTTGAGCGTCTTAGAAGCATGCCAGTGTCAGGGCGCTCTGTCCTGACATGCTGGTGTCCCTGCTTTGCCTAGTTGCCTAGCAGGAGTCCTGGAAAGCTAACTAGAGTGTTTACCATTAAGGCCAAGCAATCTTTATGTGGCAAGCAAAGTTTGTCCATGTTTTCAAGACTGCAGATTCTGGACCCTGAATAGTTCAGTCTTTTGACTAAGTGTTAGTATAGTGACTTCTCTGCTGTCAGTTGCTGTGATTTGTTGCAGTAAAATCAAGCATTGTGATATAAAATAGATGATAAACTCACAGTTTCATTTTCTAGGGCAGTTAGGTTATAATTCCTCAACGGATCTCACCATCAGAAGCCTTTCAAGAGAGGACTGTCATGTTGGAGCCATGTATAACCTTTTTGATTAAGTAGGGAGTTTTGATAGATGTGGGTCTAGTATCATGTCCATGCTGAATGAACTTTTCCACTGACAACTGAAGTATCATACAAGTCCTCATGCAAGTATGATAAAACACTTTGCAACCTGTCTTTAAAAGACTGCTAGCATTCAACAGCACACAGAAATGGAAGGAAATAATGGGACTTAGCCATTTATACCCTTAATTGCTTCTGGGAGTGCCAGTGGAGGACTAGAAGAAAGTTTGAGCATCATTTAAGTGCCGCTTAGATTCCTAATGGAGTTCCATGTGTTTCATCTCCATATAGAAAGAATTCTGATGTGTAAATGTCCTGCTAAAGAACAATGCAGAATTTGGAAGGAACATTTGCTACCAGAAAAGTTTATGTGTCGTATGCTTTGTTAGAGTGAGGGAATCAAAGATTCAAATCAATAGGAAGTGTTTTAATGATTGCTTTTCATTAACTGCAATAGTACTAATAAATAGGCCTCCTTGTTCCATATGTGTTTAGCATGAAGACTTATTTAGTTATAGTGATGATTTATAAGGTTAGCATTCTTAAAATAGCAGCATCGTATGTATATAACTAAATACAGTGTATAGATATGCCACCTCAACCTGTAACTACATTGCGTCTCTCAAGTTACATAACTGACTCTTTACTTGAGCAGCTGCAGGTAGCAGTGAAGGACCTCAGTAGAAGGTATATTTTCCTCTGAGACAGGACCATAGCACACATTTGGGGCTTATTCATCTGTCATATTGATAAAAGTGCTGTTATTCTTTGGGTATGTTAAAAGACATTGTGAGTTCTTGTGAGTTCTTGAAGATCTTACAGATCTGGTTAAACCTGATAATTAGAAGTGTTTTCTGCCTGCTTAACTTATCTCTGTAGTTTCACTTGGTTATGTGCTATCCAAAAAGTTGGAACACTGATAGGAGAAAATGCTGTCACAGTCAACCCTACAGCCACTAGAGCCACCTAGTCACCCTAGAGCCACTTAGAGCTCACTGGCAACTCTCCAGTGCTGTCCAGATGGTAACTTCTCCACAGAGTTGTTAGCAATGTTTGGGAACCAGTGAGTCTGGGTGAATGAGGCTGACTGCATGTCCACATGTATATGTCCTTTCTGCCATTGCATTCTTGTTGACTGTCCTCCAGTTGCACTTGCAACAGACAGATGGTAACTGCCCTTTTATCCATGGAGCTGCCCAGTGTCTCCATGAAGATCACAGCAGCAGCTGGGACAGGATAAGCTATTTCCATCTCTCCTTCCAGCTACTGGCTGAACAGCTTGTCCAACAACAGAAGAGAGAGGGAATCTTTCTGTTCTGGGAGAGGGAACCTGCATCCTGCCATAGGACACTCTTCTCTGCTATGTTGCCAGCACTGTGATTCTTGAAGTCGCCTCCTTCCTGGTGTAGACCAGGCCTGTAGACTGCTGTAATATATGGCACTATTCATGAGGGCTCCCATAAGCAGGCAATGCAGAGGTGACAGGAGGGGATCCTCTGTTTCCTGTGTGGCTGAGTCTTGAAAAGAAGCTCCTTGAGGTCAGTGATTTCAGAAACCACAGCCAACGATCCTGGGCAGCTTGATCTGGGTGACTCTGCTTGAGCAGCAGGGTTGGGCTAGATGATCCAGAGGTCCCTTACAACCTCAACCATTCTGTAAATCTGGGATAGCCCTTCATGGCTGGCTGTTGCATCCAACCCCGCAGTTAGAAAGGAGGCATTTATCACCTCTGGGAAAACCACAGAAATTCAGTGCATTTGCATTCCTTTATGAACTATGAAGATGTGGCAGAAGAGTGAAGATGACGACTGAATACCTATGCAATATATTTCCTGGGCTTCAGAGACACAGCTTAGCTAGCCTTTAGAGAGAACAGCAGTGCAGATCACCTAATGGATACAAATAAATGAATGCCTCACGACAGCTAGCCTTTGAGTGAATTTATTATTGAATTACACTCCAGCTTTTTAAGAACAAGCTGAGCTGACAAGCTCTCTCACCACTGCAGAAGAAAAAAGAAAGACAATGATAAATTACCCTGATGGATAAAGGTAAAGACCTTGTCTCCTCCAAAATACCAGCAATTATATATTATTCATGTTAAGGAAGAAAAAATAATCATTCCCACATTGAAATGAGTGTTTATGATGATAAAGCAAGTAGCTAAATTAAATTCTGAATGCAGAGAATGTCTTTTTGCATCATTTTGATGAACAGATAACAAGTACTCTTCTGCTACTTGATCGTTCTTGTATTGATTTTGAAACCACTTACTCTTGCTGTTTGCTTTGTATTTTTAAGCCATTCTTGGTTGTTCGTCACTGTAAGGAGCAGCAGAAGATACAGTGGTGTCAAGTTGTTGACTTTCAAGCCGGACACCTGATATCCTTGTTCTCTCTTAAGGGACACTGTCAGAAAACTGTCAGGACAGGGTAAAGTCCTCAGTCACAGAGTCCTTTATGTTAAGTGTCAGTATAGGATTAACATGTCTCAGAAAAACATATGCAGAATAGTAGTTTCAGTAAGGAATATTTGAAGTCAGCTGATTTTTGAGTTGATATGTTTTAGACCTCATCTTTTTTTAACGCAGTTTTCATATATCACTTGGTAATGTGCTGCCAGTATTATTAATCCATTCTAATTAAATGGGCAGCTAGAAATAATCAGCTGAGTTATAGTAACGACACATCAGAGAGTACAACCTAGTATCAGCTGCAAGAGTAGTCCCTTATTACCTTTATGTAAAAGCCTAAGTACAAAAAGTTTTCATAGTTTAAAATTCTGATCAGAATAAAATTTTCTCATTTCTTTTTCCATTCCTGAGTGATGCACTGTCCCCAGACATAGGTCTGCAACTCCTTGTGCCTCCATGCGCAATGTACCTTACCAGTCTGGTTGGTGAGGACTTATACAAGCTCTATGAGGTACTAAGGTGGAAAAGTACAATATAAAGGGAATCGTGCAGTATTTTATTATAAATAAATAACTGGGTGCTTTTTTATTGTCACGTTAAGCTGCATTGATCCTAAACCCCATCAAAACATTGTGGGTATTGATCATGGCCGAAGAAAACTGAATAAGGGAAGAAGGCTAGAGAACAGGGGAAGATCAAACTGACTTCCAAAATCAGTAGCCCCTCTGGCTCAGTTGTGAATGATTTAGAATAATAATAGGATGATATAATAATAGCCTTGGAAGGAAACACTCAAAGCACCTTTTCTTTTCCTTTCATCCGTTTCTTCCCTCTCCTGAAGGGATACAGATTCCCCACAGCAGACCTTGCTGAATTCACGTTGCAGAGAAACCAAAGTTCTTTGTCTTTACCGTACTTCTTGCCTTTAGGTTGCTGGTGTGACTTTGATACAGCGAAGCACCAAATTGTTTCTAGCCATGAAGACAAAGTTACAGAGAAGTCAGAAAAAACACAAAATAAAGCTAGTCAGGTGTGGATTCCTTCTGATGATTTCTCCAGAGCTGGCTGGTCCAGCCCATGGTTTGACCTGGCTCCAGCAGGATCTAGCTCCATTGGGCTCCATCAGCAAAATAATGTGGAGACAATGCAGCCACTGAGTTGCAGTCGCCTCCAGAAGCAATGCAGCTGCTCCACCACTTGGGGCACCTTGGAAAGATAAATACCAGAAGACTGTGTTGTAAATATTAGACACTTCTCAGTGATCCTGCAGGGAACATCCATGGCGCAGCATGGTGTATATGCTCCTTTAACCAGCCTTGCAAACAGGGTTCATATTTTTCACCGTTTTATACCAAACTAACACAGCACCTTTTCAAACCATCTCCCTCTCACCATTACTGTCCTTCAAAGGCATCATTTCACTTTTGTTGATTCCTGCTTAAGTGAACTGCTTATTAGCTCCAAATCATAGCTTTTTGAAGTATAGAAGAATACAGAGGAATTTTCAAAGATGGCTATTTTTTTGGTAATTATTTCTCTTAAGTACAGTGAAGCATACTTCTAAAACTTATCTTGTTAGTCTGCAAGGCAATACATATATGCCTTTTCAATGTTTGCCTTTTCCCTTTGATTTTAAATTATATAGTGTGGCATTATTTCATCTCAAAGGGAGTTTGAGTTGAGGATGGCATTATTTTCTTATAATAAGCTAATGAAAAATATGCATCTACTTACTTCCACCTTATAGAATTTATATCTGCAGGGTTCTTTGAAAGAAAAGTTTCTCTCCATTTGAACATTTCTTTCCATAACATAGATAGTATAATCATAATGTAATTATATTCCACTTTAACAAGTAGCATGGAAAGGAAATCCTGTATACAGTCATTAGAGAAATTGGGAGGCAGTTTTTAACAAATATTACAAATTGCTGGATATTTATTACTGAGTGTTCTTTTTTTCTAGGCTTTCTAAGACCTTCCACTAGAACAAGACATACTTGAAGAAATTATGAATTCATTCCTCCCCTATTAATACACGTTAAACTATTCATTCCCCCTCTCAGTGGGTGAAGAATGTTGAAAACTGAAGGAAAACCTAGAGGAAAAAAAAAAGTTGGTATTGTTACCAAGGATAAAAGAGTATACTACATATATAACCAGCAAAGAGGCAGGAAACATAAAATACAAAGAGGAGAAATGGCTAGATATGGCCATAAGCAATTGCTTACAGGTTAGACTCCACCACACTTCTAATTTTCAACTCTTGGCCCTCAAAATGCAGAGGGAAGGTTCCAGCACAGCACAGGGACAAATCAGTCACCTTGGAAGAGTCAACCAAATGACCTTCATGCTGAGCCCCACAGGAGCTGCAGAGACCAACCTCAAGCAAGGTTGGTCATAGCACCTGCTTCTTCACTGGAGCTCAGGTAGCCGAGTTGTCACTTTGAGTGATGCCTTTCATTTCACACAGAACCACCTTTGCTGCCTCTGCTTGAAAAATACAGTAAGTACAACTGCAGGGCATGAGTAGGATCCTCGCAGAGTGTGGCAAGCATGATCTGGGCATGCTTCCAGAATCAGGCAAGGTAGCTTGTATCCGTGCTGCACCTAGGATTCAAAGGTCTCAGGTGACTCCGGTGTGCCTAGGAGTGTGCAGAAAGCCAACCTCAAGCCTCCACCACTGCTAGGTACAAAGGCAAGACTCCTAATGAATTAAGGATGAATTAAGGTGCTTCCAGGATGATGCAGATGCTGACTGGTGGTTTTAAATTGTGCTTTTGGTTTTAGGAGAGTAAACTTCTCTGTAGATGCTGATGTGTTCTCCTGGAACTGACACATAGATATTTGATTAATATTTATTCAATATTCGAGATACATTCCTCTGAAAAATGAACAGCCCCGTTCCCATTGTTGTATATTAATCACAGATAGACATGACTGCTTGATAGTGAGCTGAGTCAGTAGTTCCTTTCGGTATAATAACATCACTAGAAACAACATACCTTGTTCAATAGAGACACTTGATCATTTCATTACTGCCTAGCATTTCTTCAAAGACAGTATCAGCTCGCTGCTGTAACGATTCTCCTGTGGGAGTATGACGTGTTCATTCCGCAGAAAGCCGGGGGTTTCTGCCCAAAGCTCTCAGTTTCCTCTCCTCCGTGGAAGCTTTCTGACCCCACAGCAGAATGGACATCTCGAGCACATGTAGGGCAAAGTCAGCTTTCCCAGGTGAAATCACAGGGCAACTGGTGGGAGATCATTCTTCTGGCTTTATACCCATGGGGGTTAAGCTCTGCTATGCCACATCAGCTTTGGGGCAGTCACCTCTGCGAACAGCTGAGTCCAAGCACAGTTTTGAACAGTTTCAATATATCCAGACGAGTCTGTCCTTTGAGTCTGACATTTGCATGCTAAATTTGTTAAAACCTCATAAATAAAAAATCAGTTTTAAGATCCCAGCCATAAACTCTTATAATATTTTATTGAACCACTCTTTTTTTCATAATTCCCTTGGATCATTACAAAGCTATCAGATATCCTATATGTCGCTAAAGAACTTTCTCTGTGATCATCAAAAAGACAGCTCATTTTATAATTAGCATGTAAATAATGTATTTATTCTTTTGTGCCATTCCATTTTACTTTCACTGTATCTCAAATTCTTTGGGAGGAATTTCTTTTATTTTTGGTCTTCTGCAGAGCTGAATATGTGGCCACAGCTAACAAAACAAATACCAGGCCTAAGATATTATAACTATACAGAC
>VZSV01000049.1:2967507-2981263 GCA_013398735.1 Nothocercus julius | reverse complement strand
TTATGAGCTACGGAAATCCTGACTTGGATTTTATGGACTTAAAAATTTAAGAGGTTGACTTCCTTTCCCTGGACTCTTGTACAAAACAGGACTGGGGTTTTTTTGTTTGTTTGTTTGTTTGTTTTTTTAATTCCATTGGAGTGAGGGAAGTAATCACCATTTTTAAAGCATTTCATAGTCCACAGCATTGTGAATACAAGGGGTTTTCACTCATCAAGGGTCACCTTTGTTATGCAGTGCATTTTCTATAAAACTCTGTTCTAAAATACATTCACATAAATTTTATAGTTAGAGTCAATTTTAAAATTCCAGAGATCGGTGCCATCTCCTCTTGATTTTCCAGTTGCTGAGCACCCTTCCTGCATCCTGTATCCTCCCACCTTCCCATTACAGCTCAACTCAGAAATCTCGGGGTGCTAAAACAGAGAATCAATGAGGTGGAGAGACCCAGGACTTTTCGGATACAGGAGCTCTGTCTGCTTCCAACAGTAATTCCAACACTGTAATTATCCAACAGTGGCCAGGTTTCATGGCACATCAGAGGAAGAATGTACCTTCAGAAAGTGGAAAGGGACAGGCACTGAGTAGGTGAATAAGTTTCACATCTTTGGAGAAGTTTTCAAAACAATAGAAGCAGTTCAAACCTCAGGCTTTCAGGAATGGGGCAACAGATAAACCTACAAACTGAACTGAGAAAGCCAGACTGGGATTGATTCAATTCAAGAAAAGATTGCAGGAGTTTTCTCCTGCATAGAAGGCAAGTCGGTATGATTTTTGCAGTCAGATTTGAGGAGAAAGACTGCCCCAAGCAAAAAATGTGAAGGTCTCTGCATCATTCTTTTTCCTTCTCTTCTTTTGTCCTTCATTTATCAGCTCATGCACTCTCTGCATGCCCGTGTGTTTGACCATGACACCCTTAGCATTTACCTGGTATTTTATGAAGTTTTCTCTCTCTCCTACTGCTAGACAGCCCTGAGGTTGTTTAGCATGAGGCAGGTGCATTCAACCCAATATGACCAAAGTCCATTTTGCTGCATCCTTTGTTATTATCAAGAAAAAAGGTCACAGTAGTGAAAGGAGTGAGATCATGTTTGTAACAAATGACTGTATTTATAGACACTTATCAGCAAGGTGTCTGAGCATGTCACAGATGGAATACCATGAGAATATATGAATCTCTACACATGAGATTACATTACTGTAATTATCCAACTGACATCTCTGTAAAGAAGGGAGGTGCTTCTATCGTTACTTTGTGGGTAGAGTGCTGAGACACATACAGAGTAGTTGATATGTCCAGTGTCACACAGGTAGTCACAGCTAATGACACACAAATAGAACTGGACTGTCCTAATTTCCAAAAGGGTCGTACTGTCAAGAAATAGCTATCTTTTCATTCTGTGCTGCTCTGCTGAAATCCCATCCAGAGCAGAATTTTCCATTCCAAGGATGTCAATACCAATGTAATACAGAAATGATGGATAAGATCAGAGGGATAAAGAGATTTATAGTGGCAAATTAAACTATTTAATATGAATAACTTGGCTGAGGATGGCTAAGCGGTCATGATAACCATCTCCACGCATTCAAAACCTTTGAAGCAGAAAGCACAATGAGTTATGGAGGAAATATTTTCAGGAGCTGCAGAAATTCTTAGTGGTAAGATCCCCATGGCACCTATTAGAAGTGAAAGAAAAAGTATGCATTTCTTTCAACAAAAGAGAGCTTAGGATGCATGGATTTCCCTTCTCTCTAACTCCCACCCTGATGAAAACCATTCAGTTTTCCTCTTGTTTCAGTTTCCTTTTAGTTTTTTGGATGTTTTCCAAAGTACCAAGTGCGGTATCAGTGGAAAACAACCATGAACAATAAGTGTTGGAAGGGCCAATACTTAAACTATAAGACATTGGATCAGAGGTGGTGTTAAAGGCAAATCCTTAGTGCATTCCCAAAAGAATTTGTGAGATGGCTTTGGGGGATTTTACTTTGCTGACTTCTGTTCTAAGGCTGTTTCTGTTTGCTTGGAATGCATTGACAAGCAAAGCAGGCTATCAGATTTTCTTTATAGCTGATGAATGGGAAAGTAATGGCATCAATGCACCCCTATCTTTTTTGCCACTGTGTGATCTGACCAGGAAGACTTAATTTAATCATCCAGGAAATAAAGAATGACTTTCAAAGTGATGGTCTAAAATTGCCTGATATGCCTCCTGGCATTGAAGATAGCAGTTCAACAGTGATTTTGTGTTTTAGGAAAGCTTTTATAGACAATTAAAAAAAAAGAAGAAGAAATTTAAAGCCAAGGAAAGGATATTTAAAAAAAAAAAAAAAAAAAGCAGAATGCTTTTTTCATTGTAAAACTTGTAAAAGTAGTCAAGGAAAAAAGTACAAAAACATAACGTAGGTGGTAGGTGGAATCTGTTAATAATTCAATGGGAAGAGAAGACTCCAGCAAAGAGAAATTCAATTTTGTTCAACTGCAGAAATCATTCTGAACTCACAGGCCCAGACTGATGGAATAAATCTCTTCTATTAACGTGAGAGATAATTTTATGTAAATATATTGGGAGTCCTTCCAGTGGAGCTGAGAGTCTTAGCAGTACCACTTAGCTTGTTTGTAGTGTAATTGCATTTAGACCAAGGTCTTCTGAAGGAAATGGCTGACTAAATTAGCATTAACCAGGTTCCTGGGGGGCTCGGTGCCTTGTGGGGAGTCGATCTTGCCTCCAGAAAGGACACGCTGACACTAGAGGAGCCAGCTGCTCGCAGCGCACGCTCTTAATTGTTTTTCCCAAGCGGGGCAAATTTTATCTCCTAGGGAAGGAGAAGATTTGAGAATCCAATCAGGCGAAGTCTGGGATTTGGCTTTCTTCTTAATTTCTATCCCTCCTGCTTTTAACTGAATTCAGATTCGTGCACGTTGCTCCAGCTTCTTTTTAGCACTGTGATTTTGGAAGGATGTCTCCTTTGTGGGAACATCTTTCCTTACTGCGTGTAAATAAAGCAATTGTCAGAGTCCTCAGGAGGACTGGGGGATGCAGCTGGGTTTGCCTGCCTGTCTGAGAAGAGGAGCCAGCGATGTCCAAGTTAGTGAGCACGTAAATGTACTAAGAGTTGGAGTGCAATGCTGTGGGAATGGCCCCACAAGAGAGCAGAGTCACTTATGGGAAGCTGGGAGTTCAAATGCATTCGTTAGACCTGCAAAGGCTGGAGGAAGTTCTTCATCCACATTGTTCTGGTATCTGTTTTTGAAGACATAGTTGTCCGTGCTATGTAATGGGCCAGATGCTTGCCGATATAAAGCAGCATACCCCATTAACATGAGCTGAGGATCTAGGCCAATGTGCTTACAGTATTACTCAAAACTTTGCAACTGCTTGGACATGTGTTTTATCTAGGACAGCAGGAGAGAGACACCTGCAACTTTTCATATATTTTTCTTTGCTTGCTTTTAACTCTTGGTTGGAAGAAACAATGTTCTTCCCGGTCTTACAAAAGTTCGGTAGGATCTCAAGCTTCCAAGTATTTAAAAACATTAATAGTTCCAGCACTGGTCTGGATATGCCATCAGTAATTCAGAATACTGAGTCCCTTATGCTGAGCCACAAGAAGGTTTTAGTCCTTGACAAGGGTCTGCAGTGATTCCTCACCCTTCACAGCATGAGCAGCCGTTGGATATGTAGCTGGGAAGGTGCTGGTGACAGTTTCAGACACCACCTCAGTTTTCTCTAAGGACAGAAAAGGAAACATGGGAGGGTTTGGAAAAATCTGAGAAGAGATGGTCTGGCTGCTACTTTTGGCTCAGATATGTGATTAGCCATAATGACTTTGTGCAAAATTGCACTATGATTGGAGACCTATTGGCTTCAATGGAATTATTCCAAGGATCACATTGTGATTCTTTGAGTTATTCTTTGCCAAGCGGTTAGATAGTGGCATGTGTTTTATTGCTGGAGTATACTTTTAAAATTGTTATGTATGGGAAGTTGAGCTGGAGTCTTCAATGGGAGAAACAATACAGGCATAAAGAATGTTATTAGTTCCAGGCTGGGTCCTAGTCTTTTCCTATATGATTATTATCAAGTCAGTGATGATATATTAGAGAAAACTCAATGAAAGAAAACCCAGTTCCATTATCTCATTTTCCCTTGATCTGATCCAAAATAGTATATGAATCAAATCACATTTTAGGTTGCCTACACATTCTGGTAAAGCTTCGACAATTTTTGGTAGCAATGGAGTTCTTCTTTTATATTAGCAGAAATGTGTTTAAGACTCCCTGGCAAATGGTCTGTTTTCTGTACTGTGGAATGAATAGCTCACACAGCCCTTATTTAGTACAAATTATATTTAATCTCCTTGCACTGGACCGTACCAGGTTTTCAGATGGGACTCTAAGAAAATAACTCAGTCTTTTCCTCATGCTCTGTGTTTATAAAATCAGCTTAACCAAACAGTGCAGGTTTGATGCTTTGCCTTGGTAAGCCAGTACAGTGACATTTTACACTTCTAGTGGGTAGATAACACATGCAGCTATGGTGATTTATTCTTGCTGAGGATCTGGTCCTGTAGAAATGCTGGCTTTCAATCTCTTCTCTCCATCTGATCAGCAGTTGCAGAAATCACTCCCCAGGTCATACTAGCACACTGGCACCACAATTTACTGTTATCCTTAGAAAAATAGTAGCAGTCAGCCAAAAAAGTGAGCTCAGACACTCTCCCTGACATGAGATGCTTTGTCTTTGTAGGAAACTCCTAAGGTAGCATCGCAGCAATGAGTTAGAGGTCTGGAAACAAAGTTTGGAATAAGAACCTAGCGAATGTGTCTTTGGCCCTGTTACAGATTTTCCGACTGACCTTGGACGACTGAAAACCACTGTGTGCTTTATTTCCTCTTTCTGCAAGATACCAATCTTGCAGCATTAATCAATGTTTGCAAAGATCCTTGAGATCCTTAGATAAAACAGCGTGTTAGGAATGTATGCAGCCTATAAAACAGTGCAAACTACCAAACTCAGAAAGAAAAAGGGGGAAAATAAAAGCCTGTTCTGTTGGTGTGCTCAGTTCCTCAGGTATTTTGTAGGGAAGCTATTTGAATCCAGCAAATTATCTGTCATGATTTTCCCAACCGGTCTTTGTGAAAGCTGGAAGAAATGAGCCATCAAGCCCATTGTGCCTCTGCTCTCCCGAGGGCTTTTGTACCGTGAATATGTCTATGTGTTATTTGGCATGTTTCTGTTTTCTTTGAGTCTAAAATATGTTTTGCCCTTAATTAGGGCGAGTTGTGAAGACACTGTGAAACTTAGTGGGTTACAGCTAATTCTAGTGTGATATCGTGAGCCCTATCAGAAGTTAACAAAGTATGTCCTATACTTTTTCCAAGAGTAGAATAAAGGTAAAGCACAAATCTGGTGCCAGATGTTCTTGCACAAGTCCTGTGAAAGTCTTCAAGAGCTGCAGCCTACCATCAAGAAGCATGGCATACATAGCCCCATGCGTTTCAGTCCATGATGGCCTGGGCTTTCTCATCCGTGGGAGTTTCAAGACATGGAATTGGAGGCACATCCCTCATTTGTGTAAAGACTTACTGTTTTCTATTCTTCCTCTCCTTCTTCGTGCAGACATGCGTGTGTGATTCGAGGCCAGGTGATGACAGCAGATGGGACACCTCTAGTCGGAGTGAACATCAGCTTTGTCAACAATCCTCTTTTTGGATACACTATCAGCAGACAAGACGGCAGGTAGGATATCTCTACGGGATTTACAGTATTCAAGCACTGATTAGTGTACTATTACCATCAGCACTAAAGAGATTTCTAGGAATACATTTACTGTTGAAACATTTTGAAGATGTCAGGGCTAGGAGGATGATCCGGGGCCTGGAACATCTGCCCTGTGAGGAAAGGCTGAGAGAGCTGGGCCTGTTCAGCCTGCAGAAGAGAAGGCTGAGAGGAGACCTGAGCAGTGTCTGTAAGGACCTCAAGGGAGGCAGTGAGGAGGATGGGGCGGCCTCTTCTCAGTGGTGGCCACTGATAGGACTAGAGGAAACGGCCACAAACTGAAGCCCCAAAAGTTCCACAGGAACTTTAGGAAAAATTTCTTGCCAGTGAGGGTGCCAGAGCCCTGGCACAGGCTGCCCAGGGAGGTTGTGGAATGTCCTTCTCTGGAGATCTTCAAAACCTGCTTGGACGCAGTCCTGTGCCACATGCTGTAGGTGACCCTGCGTGTGCAGGGGGGTTGGACTAGATGGTCTCTAGAGGTCCCTTCCAACCTTAAGCATTCTATGATTCTATGATTCTATGTCGTGCATCATTTCTGCTGTTGGTTGTTCATTCTTATTTCTGTTTTCTTTACTGTGATTAACTTTGTAATATTGCCTAGAATCTTTAGGCAAAAATAATGTAATCCACTACACATGCATGTACAGAAAAGATGTCTTCCATTCCCCACAGCTCTATTCTTGCTAATTCATACTGAAATGATTAGGAAGAAGTCATTAAGATTATGGTTGTATTAGAGGCAAGTGCTTAAAATCTAAGCAATCACACTTAGCCAAAACAAAAGCATTGTAAATTGGGAAAGTCTTTCATCTTATCTTTTGTCTGTCAGTGCTAATTGGCTCCCTTTCTTTTAAGAACAAAAATGAAACATAAGGAGTTCCAGCTGCACATGCTCTATCTAATGACTATTAACCGCTAGCAATTGGGAGAGGATTTATGGATTTTAGCACCTCTCCAATCCAGCACTTTCATTAAAGATTTGACTTGGCCAGAGAAGCTGATAGAATTACAATGAAAGCGAAAAACATGTGCTAGCAACATGTGCTTCATGCGTCTTATTCATGCTCGTAGGGTTTTGCCACCTACTGTAATATTGATGGTGACTAAGAGGCATTCTGAATGATGCTCCGCTGCTTGGAAGACACGGCAATAAAATCTGGACCTTGAGCAATAGAGATAAAACCACCCTGTTTTGGGGAAGGCAGCTTTGGTGGGTTAGAGCTTGTCTGTATGGGTGCAAGTTGTATGTAGCACTTGTCAGGATTTCTTTCAGCAACTGCTGGTGTTCAATATAACCCCAGACTGAGTGTTGTCAGCTCTTCTGATCTCACTTTCTTCAACTTCTCCTCAAAACTTCTACAAAGACTACAAATTTTCCAGCTGCGATACTGAGTTGCTTAAATAACAAAAATACCTAGCCTTCCCAAATTGTCTAAGGCATACATTCAGATATTTTCTCAAACGAATGGGCACAACAGTACATCTGTGTAGTACATCTGGAGAGGTAGTAAGTGGGCTAGTGAAAGTACTTCTTTTAAAGAAAAACAGAATTCAGAGAACTTCCTCAGTGGTGAATTCTTCTAAAAATTGTCTTGAAATCTTTAAGAACACTCAGACAAAAATTATCAGGACAGAAAAATGGTGTTAGGCATCCCTTATTTCTAATCCCAATCTTGGTGCTGATTTAGCAAGTAGCATTAGATATATCTCTTCACCTTCCTAGTCCAGCCAACTAGCCTGTGAAAAAGAGATAACTTTTGCTTGCCTCCCTCATTGGTTGTTTGTTAAATGCTATTTGTGAAGCACTTCAGAATCATCTAAAGAGTTATTGCTACTGCAGTTGTTGTTATATATTCTGACAGTTTTCAGTAATCTCGCAACCCTCTCTTCTCATAGGATTTTTCACCATTGAGTTTTCTTAGGATTAAGATGTTTTATTTTTAGTTACCACACTTGCAGAGAAAGTAGTTTGTCCTGAGATACCGTAACAAACTGCAGGTATTCCCCGTCTGTATTAGTGCACAGTCATATGGGGTCATCTGGACCATCGTCAGTGTTATTCTGGTTTGGAGTAAACTGGGATGCAAACATGCAGGCATGCAAGCAGTTACCTAGTTCCATGGGTTATGAGGTAAATGCTTAAAATTCTCTGGCTTTATTTTTTGTTATATTCACCATAGGAATATCTTTGCTAGAAAGCATGCTTTGAGTTGCCTTAAATTGATTTAGCAAATCAGTTTACTGATAGCAGGAAAGTAACAGCGTTTTTAAAGTAAGGGGATTGAAAGAGGGAATCGCATCAATTTAACCAAATTGATTCTAAGCTGATTTAGTTGTTCAGTAAATTGTCTTGGCGTGACCAACTTCCAAAATGAGTGTCAGAAGTGAACTTTCAGCTTTAAAAATAGAATTTAAAATTCAGTAACCTGATGTTGTTGCCCTTGCAAGCGAGTTTATGGTATTCCAGGTCTTTGCAAGCAGGTTTTATTCTTATTACAGTAGTCAGGTACCACCTCTAATAGCGAAAGCCTGTTCCTATTTAACTGACATTACTTCAGTCTGTTCATTAAATCACACCAGCTCCTCCTAACGAGACTCTTTGATGGCTTCAAGGCTTACAAATGTTTTTAGACTAATTATTGTGACACATTTTTTTTTTCTTTCCCTGATAACCAGGCATGAAGATAAAATGACAATTTTCAAACCACTCTACTCTGTGCAGGATTCCTCTGAAAAGCAAAGTTAATAGATGGATCAAAGTATCAGTACAGGATTATAAACCACATTTTAAAAGAAAGTTTTACATTTGATCAAATTGGAAGTTGACAGTGGCTGTATTTCATCAGCATCCCATGGCTGGCAGTGTGATGTTAATAAAATAACAAGTCTCCAGACATTATGTACCAACTATCACATCCAACAGCCTTGGCATCAGTCCCTTCAGAGAGACCAAATACATGGACCTTCCAGAGTAAAGAGATGAGAAAGGGTTACACTTTCTGCTTTTTTTTTCTTTTTTTTTCCTTTTTTATTTTTTTTTTTCCTGAGCCTGCTTTGTGGATAAATACAGAATTTCAACCGTTGGCCTGTCTCTCCAGAGTCTTTTAAGAAAAACAGAACAATATGACTGTACAAAAAGTGTGCTTTTTTTTAGAGTGATAAAAAAGACTTCAGAGATCAGCAGCAAAACCAGAAATAAAATTATCTCGTTCTTTCAATCCCAAGGCAGTTCTGCTCCTGTTAAATTTAATTTCGCTAAGTGAAGTTGGGAGAAATCTGTTTCCCGTTTGGGATTTTCTGTTTAGTCTTGCTTTTAGCTCTTGTTCAGTTCATCAAGGTAGCTTCAAAGCTGCACTCTATAACTCTGGGAAAAACAGCTCATGAGCATGTGCCTGCGCCAAAATCCTGTAAATCTCTGTGTTTTCAAACAGCTGTTTGTGGGGGGCCATGGAAGTGATGCTTCCCATTCCGTGTCCTGTTTCACAGGAGCAGGAAAAGGCAAGGCTGATCCCCCCAAAAGTTGCCATCCCTGTCCAAGGGGATGGTAAAAGGCATTGAAGCCTCACCAAAGTCATTGAAGCCATTAGCTGTTCTCAGAGGATCAAAAAAAGGGTGTATTTCCAACCAATATTTCCAACCAATCCTTCTCACTTGCCTAAAACCTTCTTGAATGTCATCTGCAATGTTTCTTTCCTCCCTCTGCCCCTTTTGGTGCCCAGATTCATGCGGAGCGAGTTTCTCCCCTCTAGCTGAAGGGCTTGCCAAATGCTAATTGACTGTTAAAAATGTTCCCATCGAAGCACAAATGCAGCGCAGCTTTAGCTGGCAAGAAGCAGCAAGTTGTTCATCAGGCTCTTGTAAGCCAAGTTACATAGATGTGGGAAGCTGATGCCCCCACTTCAGTGGTAGAATAAACATGTTTTGTCTTTTTAAATTGCTTTCCTCCTCTGGACTCAATTTGAATTCTTTCCTGAATAGCTCTCTTTTCATAATTATATTTGTTAAATAGCACCTAAGCTTGCTGGTCATGATAAAGAAAAGTTCCTCAGTGATTGCTTGCAAAATATTTTTTTTCAGAAGTAGCTTGTATCCTTCCTTGCACCTCTGATTTTTTCAGCAGATCTAAAATGCTCATAATTAAATAAAAATTATTAATTTTGATTTTTTTCCAGTCTTCTTTTTTATCCTGTAATTATGAGGTGCACAAATATGGCTTTAGGCCATCAGTGTGTTTTCAGATCCCAGTTCATAAGCGCAGAATGGTACTTGAGGACACAGATATAAGCGCATGAGCATCACTGCTGATGTCAGTGAACCTGTTCACATGCTTAAAATTCTGCATGGAACTCATATATCAAAGCCAAACACCCAAAGTGAGAAGCAGGGATGAGAAATCAACTTCCTTTGCCCAAAACATGTGTCTAGTATTGCAACTGAATGGATATTGAGGAAAAACAAACAAGCAAAGAAAAAGATAATCTTCAATTACTGCCAAAATCCTTTCCTTTATCAATTGCTTCTTTCTGTTTTTTGACTCTATACATGATAAATATATTCTATTGTACTTCATAAAATCTACATCTCTGACAAGATGTGAAATTTACATATGAAAACGTAAAAAAACTAAAATCCTATTCCAAAATCTTTACATCAAGAGGCAGATCTTTTCTTTATCTGGATAAACAGCCTCTTCGCTCAGGAGGGCTATCTATTAACCCAGTGTAATATTATCTAATAAAAATGCACACAGAAAAGTTCCTTGGCTAGAGGTAGCAGAGAACAAGGTCACATACTATCATTACAGCACCAGCAGTGAGTTATCCCTCCCTCCAAATGATGAAGACTCAGGAAAAGACGTGTGATGAGTGCTGTGTTGTAAAGACTGCCTTTATATTTTTTGTTTCTTTCCTGGGCCTCCTACAGTAGGTTCGGCCCGTGACTGGGCTCCACATGTTCCCTGGGTTGCATGAGGTACTAGTCAGGTTAGCAGTGGGTGCCAAGGTAATTTATATGCTGGCACGTCAGAGAAAACACTTTTCCAAACAGTTTATTTCATCATGCGAATTGATGCAATCTGTGACCGTGTTTGAATGTTGAATGCTGCATTAAAAAGAAAGGGAAAATGGGCTCATGGTCCAGTAACATGAGTAAAACAGTAACAAAGATAAATGTTTGTCTTTCAAAAGAAAATGATGGGAACGTTTATAGCATACAGGACGGCGCGTGGGGAAGCAGAGGTTCTGCTCCTGCCCTCGCCGCTTGCTCCTACCCAGCTCCCTCGTGCTCCTTTGAGCCTTGGGTTTTACGTTTGAAAAAGGCAAGCGTTGGTATTTCTGCCTCTTACGAGGGCTTGCAATTGCTAGGGGATAGCTACAAGCACACAGGCTGTTGTTTGTATTAACTTGGTGCTGCCTCTGTTGAAACAGCTTTGACCTCGTTACCGTTGGCGGCATCTCCATCATCCTGCACTTTGAGCGGGCGCCCTTCATCACGCAGGAGCACTCGCTGTGGCTGCCGTGGGATCGCTTCTTTGTCATGGAAACCATAGTCATGCGACATGAGGAGAACGAGATCCCGAGCTGCGATCTCAGTAACTTTGCCCGACCCAACCCCGTGGTCTCTCCATCTCCGCTGACGTCCTTTGCGAGCTCCTGTTCAGAGAAAGGTCCCATCGTTCCCGAAATCCAGGTATGAACCTTCTGAGCCAAGGAATCAGATCTTGCTTCATTCTGCAGTGCTTTGAGCAACGCAAACACTGCACTGCCTCCATGTGCTTCCTTTTGCCCACTGGGCATTAGCAACAGACCTCAGTGATGGAGACTGTTGGACATGAACTTTCTCAGGGTTGGAGGTCCTACCCCTCAGGCTGCAAAGCTGCTGATCTGTGCAGTCAGCCAGCCTGGCAGAAGGCCAACATGTGGAGTTTGCATTTAATAATATGTGTTGTTGCATTTAATAGTATGTGTTGCATTTAATAATATATGTGATAGATGAGCGGAGTGGGAGGGTTACTTTTAATTTCTTGTCTGCGTTTTCTTTTTTAAAGGAAACATGAATCGGATCACATAGTTTAGCAAACGGCTGTGCGTTCCAAGAGTTCTGTTGAGTTGAAAGTTCTGTTTTAAATTCAAAGGACCAAACAACTGGATTATCTATTTCTTCTTTAAAAATCATAGCTGTTTTGAATATATGGATGTAGCAGAATGCCAGCTTTTCTTTTTTGGGCATTTTATTCCCAGGATTTTAGGTACTTACATTCAGAATATTCTGGGAATTGCTTTTAGTAACTAGTAATAGCTTGCCAAAGTAGAAATAATAACAAGTGTACCAACAGATTGTCTGCTTCCTGCGTGACTCCGTTGGGGTTGCAGTGGCATTAATGAGCAGAGAAGTCACTTCATATCTTCTAATTGTAATACACAAGGTACTGAACCGAGCAACAAATGAAGCTAGTGGTCTCTTTGCCTTTCCCAATGGGCCAAATCCTCTGATCCTTTCTGAGATTAATTTCCAATTACAGTCACAGGGTTTGTCCCAGCTTAATCACTAAATATGCCCCATGTTTTGTAATATCCGTGAAATTGCAAATTCTTGGTTCAATTTTCACATGTCTTTATGCTAATCCAACAAACTCCATGAAAGGTGTTCAGTGCTGCCTGGGAACGAAGCAAGTACCTGATACACTGAAACAGTAATCATAACTTGTGACTGTGAAAGCATCTAGGGGTGTAACTTGTTTAACCGTTCAATACGGTTTCCCTGCTGTAGTTGCCTGGTATTGTTTGATACGCCCTGCAACATCCCACTTGCTCTCCAACTGCCAATCCAGAATTATTTCCCTATCAGTGCCCTTCACTCTCTCTGCCAACCCCTTGTGAACTTCGCAGGTGATTTAGACGTCCCAAATGCCACTAAACACCAATAGTTACAGAATTTAATTGAGCCATAGGTAGGATTCATTCTGAGATTAAGACAGCTAAATCAGGTGTGCACCTGCACTCATCTCTGATGGGAGACTGAGCTCCGGTCAAAGTTAATATACATCTAATTGATATAGTCAGCAAAGCCTACAGATCAGCTAAGCTGACCAAGATATCTAGGTTCCATTGACAGTATGTTAGGTCTGCATGGACTATAGTTGATGTTTAGATGCCTGCCTCACGTGCACACACTTACATGCTGATATCTGAATTTAGATGCCTTAAACTGGAACTGAATCCACCTGTTAAGCTTAAGTCACTGTCTGAAGAGCCTTTCCATTGACCATAGAGAAATCTAAAACAGTAGCTTAGAAAGACCCCTAACTTTTAGTCTCCTAATATTTAGTTAAGAAGAATCCCATGATACGGGATGAGCAATAGTGTCTCCAAGGGCCAAATGACTCAGCTAAAGCCTACTAAACTGCATTTAACAGAGTTTGTGGTGCAAAAGTATATGGGGGAATGTGCTATTATGGCAGAATCTTAGTGTCACTAGTTCATAAATGGGCTGCTTTTCTTCCTGCACTGCATACATATGATAAAAAAAAATAACCTAGCTGTCAGTTTCTGCTACTACAGTCCACAATATGCAGTTTCCAGGAGAGAAATGTTAAATACAATAGGTGTGAACACAGCCAATAGACTGGACAGCAGGGAGAGTAAACAGGGCTAGCACAGAGATTTTGGCAAGCGAGAGGAGTGGGCCAGCCAGAACCTCATGAGACAAAGTCCTGCACCTGGCTGCACTCAAAAAATTCAAAATTCAGAGAACTAGATTAGAAAATAGATTTTTAGGGTTTCGTTCAAGTGCCTAAAGCAGATTTGGTGCCATTTGAGATGTCCTGAAGTATCCCTTCAGATGTCCAGCTGGAGCTCTAGAAAAGCACGGATCTCAAGGTCCGTGTCGGATGTGCCATACACATGCAGAGTCAGGGATACCACACAGCAGCATCTCAAAGGCACCTGAATCAAGCCCTCAATTCCTTTCTTTCTCAA
>VZSV01000049.1:2954939-2967409 GCA_013398735.1 Nothocercus julius | reverse complement strand
CACACACACAAAAAATTTCATGCTGTCATGTGAATGTAAGACTGGAAGCATTTGCTGCTAGCATGAACACACAGGCCAGTACCCAGGATTGAAGAGAACAAGGTAGTGGTAATTGCTAAATTGTGAAAATCCCTAGTAAGCCTGAAGAACAAGCTCCTCTGCCTGAACTGTCTGGTGCCTGGGCTACTTTTAAAGAGCATAGATTTTTTTGGTCACACTGTGATAAACTCTAAGAGCCCTAGTCTTTCACAAGGACCCCCGACACAGCATAAGAATTTATCTGGACTAAGTAGTAATTAGCAAAGAGAAATTAGGGCACATTTCAGCTGTCACTACTCTCGGTCTACTCAGAGGATTAATGGTTATTTTTCCCCTCTCCCCCCATCAATGTCCTGCTGGATTATACTTCCCCCACCAATGCCCTATTTTGTTGCTGGTTCAGGGCTGCTTGCAAACAACAAATGCATTTTGGATAATCTGAATTACCATTTGAACCAACTCTTCCATCAGGTGCCTTTAAACGCAATCCCTTGTGCAGCTCCATGTCGTGGTGCTGCTGTGCTGACCCATTCGCTGAAGTGGTAGACAAGCAGGGACGGATCATGACAGAGAGAAATAATTATTTCTGACAGGGATTTGACCCAGACATTGCAAATAGGACCTCAGTGACAATTATTTCTGGCTTTTTTTTCCTAAAGGGTTACATATGAAGACAGATTTCATACAAGGGACCACCTTTTCTTCAGCTTGGCTCAGCTGGTCGCTGGCTGATCCTGGCCTCGGCCCAGCTTGTTGCTAAGCTCATAAAATATATTTTAAAATTCCTGGGTTTTCCCAGTTCTGTCATTTTTCAGCCTCCTAAGCACTGAGATATGTAAATTGAAAAGGCTGCATTAGAGAAAGTAAATATTTATGAGCACAGTGGAACAGCACTTTAACTTCTGGATGTGTCCGTTTGTCAAGTGTTGCAAAGCTCAGCTGTTGTAAGATATCCCTTGAAAAAGTGTTAGGCCTTGGATAAAAGCTTAGAACAGTTCTTTTCAGGGGCTTGAGTACAAGACTTGTCGTTATTCATAGCACTAACCAGAAAGCCTGCAGGAGTTGAGCAACTTGTCATGCCCAGGGAAGTTTAATGCTCCCACACAGATGGAGTTGAGCGTCGGAGCTGCAGTAAAAGCTTGGAGTAAATCGGAATTGCCCTGATCCCTTCCCGACGGATTGCTCCTGATGAAGGGACCACCTTTTTCACATCTCCTGACCCCCTGTACCTTCAAACCCCCATGCCCTCAATGTTGTGGAGGCTGATTATTGCTGGGGAAGTATTTTTCAGAGCTCATTTAGGAGCTGGCATGCCAAAGTATTTCAGAAGTTCTTTCACAGGAAAGAATAGCGCTAGTTATGACCTTCCAACACATCCCATTAGCACACCAAGTTTTCAGGCACCCTGCTGTGCTTCTGCCTTCATCTTTCAAACTTTACCAAATATTGCCTGTTTGTGCTGAAAATGCCCACGTTGGGTGATTTTCTAAAAATAAGCTTTTCCGGAAAGTGACAGCTAAAATAAAATAGTTTTTCCCACCACCATCACCACCCTCAGGCATAAAGAAGATAAAGCCCTAATGCCCTCTTTATCTGCGTTTTGCATGGGAGTATCAATATGGTGCCGGGAATATTGCATATTCTTCAGAAAATTTCCCTTTGTTTCTCCAACTAAAAACATAGTTTCTAAAATCAGGTTATATTTTAGCAAGTAAATTAGCTGCAAATCCCATCCCTACTGAGTCCTCTTTAAACTAACAGTTTGTCAGAGGAGGGTCAAAGGAAGAAGGTGGAAAACTAGTCAGTAGTGGGTGACATGGGAGGATGGCAGGTTGCAGTCAAGAGATGGGAAGCATCAGTGAAGGTATTAGCCAAATAAGGCTTGATATTTTACTGGAAAAAAAAATCCACGAGGCAAAGATTAGCAGCCATGAAAACACACCCAGATAAAAGACAGAGAGAAAATAGAAGCTACAGTGAAGGGCTGGAGTCATCTCAGACACCGAGGTCCTTTCACCATGGGTCTGGACAGTCTCCTCTGCAGCGAGTCCTGATGTCCACACTTACCTAAACTTGATACTTTACTCTCCTGTTTTCACATGGAATAGAGGTAGGCAAAGAGTAGCACATTCCTCACCCTCCACAACTAAGCCAATAAATTGCATATATGATTTCATAACTGGTGCCTACTAAATGTGTTTTTTTAGACATGTCTGCCAGAGCTTTTATAAAGACGTAATTGTCTGATTAATTACAGCTTCACTGCCATTTCCTGTCTGCTCAGTGCTGATTTAACACCTCCTGGATTGCTTTTCCACAGGCTCTACAAGAGGAGATTAACATTTCCGGTAGTAAAATAAAAGTGAGTTACCTGAGCAGCCGCACAGCTGGCTACAAATCAGTCCTGAGGATCAGCATGACCCACCCCACGATTCCCTTCAACCTCATGAAAGTCCATCTCATGGTGGCTGTCGAAGGACGCCTCTTCCGAAAGTGGTTTGCAGCTGCTCCGGACCTGTCCTATTACTTCATCTGGGATAAGACAGATGTCTACAGCCAGAAGGTGTATGGGCTCTCGGAAGCCTTTGGTAGGTGACCCTGGGGCCCATGTCTGTCTTTAGAAGCAGCTAAGTGACGATGCACAAACCTTGCTTAGATCAATGCTGTCCAGCTGCTGACACGTAATATGGGTGGTGCTGTTCCAGTGCTGTCACCTGGGGGATGGTTGGGCACAGCTGTTCAGAAAGCACACATTGACTGGCAAACAAATGCTTCGCCAGCACATACGTCCTGAGCTGCTGCTGTCATATGCATACAGAAGGAATGAGCTGGAACTAGAGGCACTTTTCTGTCTTTCACCTAAGAGCTGTCAGCACCACTTGGAAAGGCATTCTAGGACTGGAAACAACCTCCACCTCCCCCTGTGCCTAGTTTTCAGAATTACCCTGGTCTTAAGGTTTACCCTTTGCTGCATTTTCTGCAGGCCTAACATGCTCCAAGCACCTTTGAGGACATCAGCTTTCAGGTTTCCAATGATTCTCTCCTCTGTCACAGTGGAAAATATCAAGCCTTCACTTTCTAAATTACACATTCCTCTGATATTGTCTGATCTTGCAAAGGACTGTGTTTGATGAGAGATTCTGAGTTCGCTCTGTGCTCAGCACTTTTCAGGAGACACTGGGATACTTGTAATATCAGACCTCTATTTTTATCTGGCCGAAAAATGAGCTGTATAATTGCTTTTCATTTGTGCAGAACTTACAATTCCTGCTGTTTAAGCTGTTAGTGTTGAAAAGATCAGATAGGGCAGAAGAAGAGCAGAGTCTTCTGAGAAAATCATAATGGAGTCATTATTCTCCTTCTACTGACATAATTTTACTTTTAAGTAACTCCAGTATGTTCGGCAGAGTTACACATGGTTGACATCAGACAACATGGCAAGCCAAACTGTATTTTTTCTATTTGCCCTTTTGACATTAACACTTGTCACAGTTCGACTCTTACGTAGGACTGTGATGAACTTAATGCCCTTTGCTTCTGTATAAGTCTTAGCCTTCCAATTAAGGCCATGATTTTTAGCAAATTTCTGTTATGCAATTTTAGAATAGAGCTAGTAAATGTGGGCAAAATGCTACCCTTTATAAGACCAGCAGTGGTTTGTAGTCTTGGAATACCCATTGTTTTAAAATAGGTCTTTAAATCAGTGCCTTTTAAATATTTAGCACATTTGGCCAAAATCTACAACTGTGTTGACCTTTTTTAATGCAGAGTGGCCTTTACAGAGGAAAATATTAAGACTCTGCATTATTATGATGATATTATGATGACATTTTAGATGAAATTGGCAGTTGCCTGCAGAAGTGCCCTTACCCCCCGTCAGCTGAAACTCTGGCCTATCTGCAGAAGGTACATTTTTGGATTACTAATCTGAGATATATTTTGGTTTTTTCTTGCTCATAGTTTCTGTGGGTTATGAATACGAATCTTGTCCTGACTTGATCCTGTGGGAGAAGAGGACAGCTGTGCTCCAGGGTTATGAGATCGATGCTTCCAAACTTGGAGGATGGTCTCTGGACAAGCACCATGCCCTGAACATACAAAGTGGTAGGTTGACTGTAATGCAGGCTTGCAAGGTCCTGTTGTTCCTCATCATTTATAATTCAAAAGAAAGAAACCTGACCAACACATGCACTTTCATACACTTATTACCATTATTACCAACAAATTATTTATAGTAACCTGTATTTAGCAGCATGTGGTCTATATAAATCCAAAAGAACCTGGCCATGATGAAGTTGTTGAATGCCCATGAGACATATTGGTATCTCTAGCTTTTTATAGCCTTAAAAGAATGAGATTAACAAGGAAAATATTCCTAGGCTCATTTCTGGCTCCAAAACAGGGCAGTCTGTTCAAATGGGACCTACCTCTGACTATAAATCCTCCCAGACAAATCCTTCACTGTGCAAGGATGGCAGTTGATTTCTTTTGATATTTCTTTAAACTTTCATTGGAACTATGGTTCTTTGGATGACTTCTCTGTTGAGGTTTTCACCATCTCAAGAGAAATCTAATTACTAATCTTCAAAAGACTCTTTACCCTCACTACTTATCCCTCCACTTCTATGCCCAGATCAGATCTTTCTTTGAAACGCAATGTCTAGGTTTGCTTGCTCGTGATGATTTCCCCACTGCAAAAATGAGAGACTTCATGGGTCACAAGGGAAATTTGAGGCACCAAAATTTTGAAGGGAGCTCGGGACTGTAGCCATGAGTCTTGAAAGCTGTTCAAACATGTGCAAAAGAAGTATTGACTCCCTCTGAATGATGGCAGTGGTATGGGAGCAAACATCGAATTCAGCCCGTGCCACTGATGAAAACTCTACACTTGGACATTATAGGGATTGTAAGTGCAGCTCCTCTCAGTCTTGCAGATGAAACATCTCCCTAGACAACGCACTATGGTTTTTTTGTCTCTTATCTTTTCATGAGCGGTACCATTTTTTGGAACTTGATGGGCTCCTGCAGAGTAAAGAGGGACAGAAAAGGCAAGTGAAAATACATGAAACACTGAAAAGTGTATTTCATTCAAAACAAAGACAATATTGACCTCTGCACATCCTTTTAAGCTATAAGTAATGTGATGGGGCTGTAAAAAATGCTTACCTCAAATAAGGGCCCCCTCAAACGAAAACATCATTAAACACAGGGCTATGAAAGATGATAAAGCTTGCATGTAGTAGTAGATTCCCCATCAGCATCAAGCATTGCCGTTTTGTGCTTTCTTTGAGTCTAAGTTTCTCTGTGTTTGTTTTAATTTCCATATTGATTTTTTTCACCCTCTAGGCATCTTGCATAAAGGAAATGGGGAAAACCAGTTTATTTCTCAGCAGCCGCCTGTAATTGGAAGCATTATGGGCAACGGTCGCAGACGTAGTATTTCCTGTCCGAGCTGCAACGGTCTTGCAGATGGTAACAAACTCCTGGCTCCTGTTGCCCTAACGTGTGGATCTGATGGAAGCCTTTATGTTGGAGACTTCAACTACATCCGAAGGATCTTTCCCTCTGGCAATGTCACCAACATATTGGAGCTAAGGTACACTGTGCTGCATGTGGCCAGTTATAGTTATGCTCTTTAGTTCTGTATAAAATTATAGGTTCCCATAAGCAAAATGATTAAAACTCATAAAAAACAACAAGAGAACAGAAAGAAAAAAAAAAAAAAAGGCTGTTGGGATTCACCTCATCTGCAGCTCTGCTTACTTGGATTTGCTCTAGAGAGTCTTGGCCTAGTAAGCTCATCCAAAATTGAATCATATACTAAAAAAAAAAAAAAAATCTGTTGCATTTCTATGCTGCTAAATCGATAAATAAAACTGTGTTAATGTTTTCCCCTCAGTCTAGTTATAGACCAATGGGAATTCTTAAAATTAAAGGTCAGCCTCCAAAATAACCTAAGCTTGGAAGGGCACAGAACTGATTGTGGCATATAGAGGTTAATTAGGACAGATAATCATTCATGCTTAGGACTGTATGATCACCAAGGGAGTCACGGATTATGTACTTTTCTGGTTGTTTTGTTGGGTACAAACACATTTATTAATATCAGGAGAAAAAGAAAGGCTTATCAAGGAATATGCATTAAAAACAAGAAAGGGGAGGGAATATGATGTATTTGCTCTGAGTTCTGAGAAAGTGAAATAGATTATGATTGAACTGAAGTTTTATATTAACCTAATTGGTGATATTTCTCCTTTATTGTACAATAAGAGAATTTGACTTGCCCACTTGCCAAGGCCCAATTCTGGACTCTTTATATTGCCAGAATTATTTCATGAAAGTGAGTAGAGCTGAATCAGTGTTGAGGCTTCAATGAGGTTTTTCTCCTTGAAGAACCTAAATTAAAGCTTAGTAGTCAATATGAGGTTAGCTTGGTAGGAAGGTTCATGTTCACTACTGAAGATTTGACCAGAATGTGAGCATCTCCCAGGAAATAAGAATCTCTCTATTATATTCAGATTTAGTGTCATGTTTGCTGTCTCTGGGGACAAAGGTAAGATCCTGTTTCTGCAAGGACTGCCATGTGGAAGTACCTGCTACAGTAACCTGCAGCAGCAGGGCCACACACAGCAATGTCTTGTATTGCCATTTGTTCCACAAGGCCACAGTTAAAACTGAAATAGCAAATCTGCAGCAGAATGGTCCCTGAGGTCCATTTACAAGAAAACTGCAGTCACTAGTGTTGCAGGATCTTTCTGAAGACCTAATTTGATATGAAAAACCTAACCTTGCTCGTAGACCATGATGTGCAAGCAAAACAATCCAGAGAACTATCACAAGGCTCCATCCCAGGAAAACAAGAAGAAGACGCTGTATCAGGAGGCCCACACTGCTGTGATTACAGTTACATCTCAGAGAGTTGGGTTGTGTTTTGAGTAAACAAGCAAGAACTCAGTCCCTGTTATTCCATCATGTTATACACAAGAATATAGTATCTCTTGTATTTGTAAGGTTGGAAGCTGGGATAAATCTTCTGCCCTGCAGCATATTAAAGAACATAACATTCTTACAGTGCCAAAAAGTTACTTTAATGACCAAAAGTGAGATTTCCAGAAGAGCCTGTGTGATTTGGGGCCCAAATCCCAATGCAACTCAGTGGGATTAAGAGTTTATTCCCAGAAGCATAATTTTGAAAATCCGATCCCTGGTTTATTGTCAGTGGAAATTCCAGACCCAGCAGAGCTTTTGCAGAATATTTCCTGATTGGAAACAAGAAAATTGAAAGCTTTGAAAGAGTGGTCTTGCTGGGTTTTGTGTAGAGCCACAAAGTTAAATTTACTCCAGCATTAAATCTGCTGGAACCATTGTTGCTTCATCTGTGGAAACGTTTAGGTTATTGGATCTAATAAACATTTCTTCACTCAGGTGTGCTATAAAGTAAGTGGGTTCAGATGCAGGCTGACTAAAAAGCTATGGGAGGAAAGCCGTTGCTTTTGGACTAAAGGGGTTTTGTTTGTGCCTTCTCAGATCAACATCTCCTTGGAGATTAACACGTGGAGTTTGTTTTCTTATAGTGTTCTGTTGCAGAGGGGAAAAGGCAAATGCATTGTGGGTTGCAGTTACCTGCAGTCAAGTTATGTAACTAGATCCATAAAAAATGACCAGCTCAGTGTGCTTTCAGTCCTCTGGTCTAGAGTTAAGGCAATAAATTGCCACCCGTTAAATGTGCAACTGCTAAGTTGCCTTTGAAAATCTCCAAGTATTGCTTAGACTGATAGTGGGAAAAAAAAAAAAAAAATAAAAAAAAAAAAGAAGCTGTAAAAGTAGATGTATCTACATATATTAGCTCAATACTTCTCTTTATGATAAAGTCTGCCTGGTCCTATCTCTTGAATAACTCCAAGCAGGTGAGAGCACACTTCCTTTGTGATATGCAACAGTACATAAGTGAGCTCACTGACAAGCAATATCCAATATAAAATATATCAGTGTCATTCCTGCTGTCTTTATTTTTTATTGCAATGTATGATACAGTTACTGTCAAGTTTTCAATCTGCTAATAATGCTTCGAACTGAGCTGCTAACACTTCATTCTTTCTTCTATTCCCTGCTTTCCTGTCTTCTGTCAGAAATAAAGATTTCAGACATAGGTAAGCCAACCAGTGGAGAATTCTTATGCTGCTCCCTGTCTTGTTGCATGTTATTATACAGTGAGCCACAAGTGCCATTTCCAGATGATTCAATAGCAAATGAAGCTGGCGGGATTAAAACTGACGTAGGCGCTCAGTCATCAGAACAGGAAGCCATTAATCAGAAAGCAAGATCACACAGACTTCTGCATGATCTGTAGACAGAGAGAACTAGACAGAGACATCAGAAGCAAGGTAACAAGAGAAAGTGGGTGGAAGGAAAAGTGGATGGAAATTAACCAAGAAAGTAATGTGAGGACGCCCTCGGGGTACAAGTCACTTGAATACAGCTTTGAGGGAAAAATAATTCTCTTCTTTGGCTTCCTTTTGCATTTGGGGATTTTTGCAGGCATAATGAAGGGCCAAATGTACCTCAGCATCACCTACCAAACTATCTGACAGTTTAAGCTCTTCATAGAAAGCTTTCACTTTATGTAAAAGTATGTCAGGGTCAAATGTGAGCTAGTGTAACATAGAACCTTAGCCAGGAAATCCAATTAAAAAAAAAAAAAAAAGAGTAGTGACAAGCAAACAACATGAAAGAGAGACCCTTAAATTGGAGCTTTGTCACTAAGAATATTTGTCACTTGGGTTCACTGGAGTTGCAGTGGGTTTGATGCAATCAGCTGCATTCAGGAAGACATCAACCTACTGTCACCATCTGCATTTGCAAGGACTCCTCTGTCTCTGACGAGTTTCCCATCTCTCTCCCTAGGTGCTTGCTAAATTAGGAGTTTAGACTGTGGAGTCGGAATTTTGTTTTGGGGATGTTTGCATTTGGGATTGGGGATTTTTTTTTTTTTTCCTTTTTTTTTGCTACATGCTTTTTATTGTTCCTTTGACTTTGCAGAGGCGGTGCAAAAGCAGAAATGTTTATTATATCTGCATGCCTGAAAATGCAACAGAATAGAAACTGGTTTTGTTTCTTAGTGCCAAAACATTAATGGAGGGCTGAGCTTCCCCTGTACAATGGACTGGCACAAAATTTGTATTAATGGGGGCAGGGGTGTATGCAAGACGCCTTCGTCAAGCTGGATTCCTTGTCTCCTCTTTCACATCATAAGAAAGCACTAGCAAAACTGATTTCTCTTTGGAACAGCCGTGTTGTATCCTTAATACCCTAGAAAAAGAAAGTCACTGAAATTCGCTTGCTGTGATGGTGAAGGACAGCAGCTGAATAGTTATTAAAAGAAGAGTTTTTATATATGAAGCCCGTAACTGAGCCAAGATATATGGACTGGTCACAAATACTGCAGATGCCACCAGAGCCATATCAAGCAGGCAGACTTAAGAAATTTCCTAAAAACTGTGAAATAAAAGAAAGCCAAGGCATGTTTCCTTCAATGGAGCGCCAAGGGGACCAGTAAGGGAGAAGGTGAGGAGCTCAAGATCAAACATTCCCACCTGTAACTAACTTGAGGGACTCACTCATATGAGTTAGAAGATGTTCTGTATCATTTGCGAAAATACTTTGTTTGGAAACCTCTTTATTCCCAAGCCACAAAGAAACGGGTGCATGTAGTTTTAGCTAAAGCCCTGGTAACTGCATTTTGAGCTCCAGCAGATTCTAAACTTGAGCCCAATGTTGGACATGGTAGCTGCAAGGGGTGAGATGCAGTGTTTTGGAAAGGTTGCAATCTGTATGCAAAAGCTTCTTTATTGCTGAAGGAGGATTTATTCCCTTCCTAAGTAGCTTTCTAGGTTTGGAGCTTAGTTCTACAGCACAACATAGGCAGCCAAGGTTCAATTCTCCATAACAGCTGAAATGGCTGTGTGCCAACATGGGGATGTCAGCTGAGCCAGAAAGCACCACCAAATTGTGATGCCTCCCAATTTTATGCCCATCTATCAGTCAGTAATATGGCGTTTTCCAAGCATGACAATAATAATTTGCCGTTGATTAGCATTATCTTTTCTCTGCAGGAAAATGGAGGGCAGTGACGCATTTCTATCATGAAGATGTGCAAAGAATGGCCATTCTTAAATATATTCCTCCTTTCTTGTTTCCACTTGTATCTCAGTGAATTAAAACTACAATTAGTGGCAAAAACAGATGTGTGAAAGAACTACCTTATGATCAGATCAGAAATCCTTTGCAATCTATGGGTTACTAAGTTTTATTACCCAGCCTGTCTCACTAGAAGAGTTTTGGGCATCATGCACAAACTGAAAACACTAAAAGCTCAAGTGTAAATTCAGCTCACTGCACTGTGTGGCCTCCTTATATACTGATCTATTGAGTGTCACTCAGGGGAAAAAGAGACCAGTACCTTAAACAAGCTATAATAAAAATCCTGTGTTTGTGAGCTGCAGGGTGCTTAGCATGGAGCCATGGAAATGCAGCCCACTGAACAAAAAACTCTCAGCTTCAGGAATTCAGTAGTTCTTCAGTCACCAGCAAATGCATGTGGCCAGCAAGGCTCAAAGAACACAGAGCAGCTGGCTACTAGACAGTAGGGCTAGAGAGTTTTACAAACACTAAGCTAAATGCGCTAAAACAGAGGCATTGGATGCAATGAAGTACCAGAGTTTTATTCAAATTAGCTATATCCAGTAAATAAGTTTGGTGCTGTGGCTGCTCGTGTCCATTGATTACAGTGCGAGCCAGAGCTCAGCAGCCCTATGGAAGAGATGGTCTGAATCCTTCATTGCTCTCTTGAAATCACAAGCCCCAGTATTCATGATGACAAGGCTAAGAGTATAGAGTAAGCATGAGTAAGACCTTTGGTATCTCCATTTCCTTCATCTACCCATTTTGCTAGGCCTCCATCTGCTTTTTCTAAGAGCACAGGAGTTTCTGGATCAGAGCTGGGGTCTTCTAGGGTGCACTTAGTCTTACCTGATGTATTTGTAAAATACATGTCTCATCAGTACCAATTTTCTCAATCCTTTGTGTCATCAGTAGGTACTTCTGGAGTGTTATTCCTTTCTTCCTGGACGGGTTCAATGGATTCTGCCCTAAGTACAAAATACTGTTACAGTTAACAGGAGCTCTCCTTAATAAGAGGTGGTAGATACCCTTGCTCTCGGAAAACTGGGTGCCATTCAACTTTTAAGATAAATGTTGAAAACAGGTCAGATGAATCATACCTAAAAAGTTACTGTTTCACGCCTTTCACTATAAAGGGAGTTAAGGCAGCCAGTTCAAATGTAGGAATCTGCCTTGCAGATATCTAAAGCTCGGTGAAATGAATACCGTAGGCTTTGAACAGCAGCCAGAGAAAAGGTAGTCTGCTGTGCTGACATTACAGGATAATCTGCCAAAACCAAGGACAACCTCCTTCCAACCCTTATCACTTAGAGCCTGGCTCCCCTCTCTGCAGCAGGAGGTTTCTTTCCCAATCTCTTCTAAAACGTGGGCTCTAAGCCTAAGGAAACAGTAATGGCCTGGCCTTTTTTTTCAGGCTGTGCATTTATTATACAACTACAGAAGCAATGCAGATGAGTGCTACATATCTGACTATTCACTCCTTTTTCTTACTTGTTTTTACCGCTTTCTTTTCTCTTGCCCATATATAAGGAATCAGGTAAAGCATAAGCACTTTAAAACAGAGTCTGAATCACTTAACATATCTGCAACGCACACCAAAGGGTGCTGATACTATCTTGTCCAAATAATGCAAATGGAAAAAAAGGAATAGGACAATAGAAGTGTGTGGGAGAGCCTATATGCAACCCTAACCAACTGGATCACTGTGAATATGAGAATTTCCTTCGTTTTCCCAGCACAGCACTGTAACACAAGTGATATAAGAATGCTATATCTCTTTCATTGCACTTTGTTGTGCAGTACTTCTGCTTGCAAAAACTGTCCTCACTTCCCAGTGGCTCCATCCATGGTGGAGTTATTAGTGCCCACCCAAACTAGGTGTTCTTGGCTAGAAATCAGCCCTCCCCAGCCCAGCAGCTTTGCTTTGTTGCTCCAGGGGATTAAAATATCAATGCAGCACTCAGTGTTTCTTCTAAAAAGACTTAATAGGAAAGATCTGAATGAGAAATCAGCTCTTCACCCTTAGCTTTTCACCCTTTGTCCATTTTCCAGTGGTGACAGTCTCAGTATGGGGGATAAATATTCTAAGACTACACATACTGTAACCGATTAAGTCTTCTGAATAGTACAAAATCCTTTCTTTTATTTTGCTCCATTATCTTGCAGAGAGATGAGAGAGGATGAAAGAGAGAAAGAAAGAGAGAAAGAGAGAAATGGAGAGAGAAAGAGAGAGAGAGAGGATGAAAGAGAGA
>VZSV01000049.1:2903043-2934918 GCA_013398735.1 Nothocercus julius | reverse complement strand
CACATATAGATATTAGACATGCAGTTGTTTTGGCTCTGTCCTCAAAATTTTCCAGGAACAGTTTTAAATTTCTTAATATTTGTTATTACTGCTCCCGCCCTGAATAGAACTGATGGATACTCTGAGATGAATTGTTTGAAAGGTTATTTGCATTCCATCAATGTTCTGCTTGCAATTACTATAGCAATATTCCTCAGTGAGCCTAAGTTAATACACTTCCATTTCTTGCATTGAATTTATTTGAGGAAGGCTTTAGGAAGGAAAGGTAGGGCGTTTTTCTCTATAGTACTGGAAACCCGCTATGTTGTCAAGAACATTGTGCAAAATCAAGCTGATATTTTCTTTTAGGAAAAACTCAGTGGCTCCTGTTCTTGAAAACAGATGTTGCCATGGACAGTGGAGCAAACTAAACATTACAGTTAATAATATTTGGATTTATATCTAAAACATGCCCTTTTTTTCAGAAGTGATGAGGTTTCAGAAATAAAGTGAGAGAGAAGCTAAAAGCCAGCATACGCTGTGGATGATTTTTATAACAGTGGTCTGTTATTATTTGCTGTCCAACAAAATAGAGTTTTTGTGAAAGTCATCATTCTGATCCTTTTACGAACTTCAGGAGAGCCATAAGAGCGCTTTTTAGAGCTAAATGGAAGACAGTATTCTCCAGTGGTTAGACTATGGAAATGGAAATCTTGACTAGAGCAAGTCAGCACTATATGATAGCACAGCACCACTGAAAATAGAGTTGGGAATGTGTCTTTAGAGATAACTCTGATCAGTTATCTCCATTTAACTGTTCCTGACAGATTCTGATGTAACTTTATACAACCACAGTGTAAAAGTCTATATCTGAATTAGGAACCTCAGCCTCCCTTTATAGGCAATGGAGAGTAACAGGCACTTTCAAGGTGAATATCATATGAGTTATTTCGAGTATCTGCTTTAGAATGAGAGGAGATATATTCTGAAGCTTTCTCTCTCCATTAACATGAAGGTAGTCCAGAATGATTAGCTCAGATATAGATATTTACATTTCAGATATCTGTAGTTCTTGCAGATGGATCCTATCCAGGTCCTCTAAGTTGTTCATAAATATCACGAGTGATAATGATGGCTTTACCTGTCTTATTGTGAGAAAGTATAAGATGTTTAGTTTCACTTCTAGAAAGCTTTTTCATGTGCTTAATCAGTATCTTTTTTTTGCTCGCATCTGAGACCATCACATCTCTTCCTGTTCATTCTGTCCTAGTGCATCCACTAGGGACTTGGAAAATAGATTATTCTCTTCTTTTCAGCCTTGAATATGCACATCTGGCTCTAGAGCTTGTTCTTTGATAGTTCTCAAAGGGTAATCAGCAATAGGGAATCGTCCAATAGGTTTGTGTCCGGGGAATTTGTGCAAGTCTTGATTCTACCCAGGCTTTACATGCATGATCTGGGAAAAAAAATATAAAGTCAGAAATGATAAAACTAGAAGATTAGTAAACAAGAGGTGACAATAGGCCATACAGAGAGACTAAGATTACTTGGTTAGTGGTTTTCATTTAAACAGGATATGTTCTTGTACAGTTAAATGCCAAGGTAAACATGTGAAGCATCAAAAGAATGAAGATGAGCTTTGATATCTCAATTATACTGAGATATCTTATTAGAGCCATCCAATATGATGTCCCAGTATAATTCTAAATAGTTATTTTGGTGGATAAACAACATGAATATATTTACTCATCCTATTCTACTAAGTAAGCAGAAGCAGGATAATCTTATCTCTATACAGCATTGATGGTGCAAATCCTGGTGGCAAAAACTGCCACTTTTAAGTTTGCTGTTTGTGAAGGATAGTTAAAATTGAAAGGTACATGGAAAAAAAGAGGGAGGAGAAAATTCTTTGCGTGGGAGAACTAACAAAACCTGATCTTTTCATCTTATCACAATGAACAGTAGGAAATGTCTAGATCATAGCATGCCAATACAAAACTATGAGCTACAGAAAGACTCTTATTATATCAGAGAAAGGACCAGAGGCTAGAAAGCAAAGCTAGAGACATTCAAATTGACAGGAAGGCGTAATTTTTTAAGACTGAGATTAGCTAACTGTAAAAGCAAACAGTCATGAGATGCAATATACTTTCCACTTCTGAGTATCTTAAATCATGACTTTGGATATCTTCCTGAAGACATTTTTCACCAGGCAGAAATGTGTGAGTTAAACCCAAACTGCAGGATTGACTGTGGGCATGGAAGGATAAAGTGTATGTTCCTGTGATATCAAAGAAGTCAAAGAAGACGGTGTAAGCCAAAGTAGATGTTTGAACCCTTCAGATTATTGGTTTCCCTATCAGAACATCAGGGAACTTAGCGTGTGAAAGTTTAAGTGATTTAGAGAAATCCTGTTATCATGGGTGACTGGAAGGTGCTCTGAGAAGTTTTCAGTCCTGACTCACAGCAAAAATGAAGCTTACGATATCTTCATTTTGCTTGCCACCATGGAAATTAAGAGATCAAGTCTGAGTCTGAGGGAAAGCTTGATGCTGCTCACAACACTCTACCTCGTTTCTTACTCCACATAACAGTTGTTTATGGCCCAGTGAGGGCTGAACACTTGCTTTAAAAGATAAATACTAAACATAAATTCAGCTGTCAAATTTACACTGTACCAGTGGCCCCATGAAGAACTTCCTTTTAAGGTTTACCTTTACCTTGCTGGCTATGGAGGACCATAGACCAGACAGCCAGTATGAAAGGGAAATGGTGTTGCAAGAGCAGAAACACTACAGGTATTTTATCAGAAATAAGTAAAGAAAGAAAGAGAAAGGAATTGTGAAAGCGTATTGCCGATGAAAAAGCACAGCTTTGGAAAGGAATATTTGAGTGCATCCAGATCTGTACATGTGGCCATGTTTATTAGGAGCAATGGCCAAAGAAGGACTGACTTACCAAAACCAAACAACTCCTAAATGTTCCTGCTGCCAGTTACTTACACAGGTCTCTGGTTCTCCGTGAGCACCAGCTCATATCAGGGCAATTATCAGTCTTCATCATAAAGCTGCAAAGACCCCTGAGATAGAAAAATGCTGGTTGTGATGCTCTGGAGAAGGATTCAAGACTGACTCAGTTCTGAAGGTCTATACCCAGGATAGCCCAGGGAATGTCCTCCCAGGGTTCAGGTTGGGCTAGGACATGGGACCATCTTTTCTATTGGGAGAGGTGAGGGGTCCTCTCTTCAGAGGGCAGCGGAATTGCTCCCAGCTCTAGTTTTTGCACCTCCTACACCAAAGCCTCTTGTAACAATCTAGCTTTTTGGAGTGAGATTTACAATCTAACGGCATGTAGTTTCCCCTTGTTCTGAGAGTGAAACTTAGCAGTAATTAGCCTGTCCCCAAAGACCTATCTAGGACTTTTTTCAAGGTTTTAAGATTACATCGACATTCTCTGCCTCTGCACAGGGCTTGACATTCACTGCCAATTAATGCAATTGCAACAGCTCAGTTTGTCCAGTAGCTGGATTAAAGGCTTGTGTTCCCATTGAACTTGTGGCAGTGATAATCAGCAACAAAGGAAGTTGATCTGGAAACTCTGTCAGGGTAACAATTTCTTTTTCTTCGACTCCTCAAACCAGACAAAGGATGCTGTGTGACTACTTGGTTCTTTGTTGTTTTTGCTTTTCTGTTTGACCTGTAAGAATTGCTACCAGCCTTTGCATAGTTTGTTAGCAGTTATTGTTCATCTCTATTTCAGAATCAAGAAATTCTTATTGATGCATTTGTTTAAATCAAGAATATGGCAATTATATGGATTAGCAATTTGAGATGGTAGCACTGTGCTTTTACTCAGTGTCCCTCTGAGCCAAAGTTAAAACTTTTAAGCATTATTTAGCCCATATGTGGCTCTTTTTCTTTAGTCCTTCGTGTGCCCAATTACTTCTGAAGGTCACCTCCTCAGATACAAACTTAAGTATTTGCACATCACTGCAGTCAAGCTCAAGAATTCAAAACCTTTTCAGGGACTAACCAAGAAGTGTCTCATGGGTGACTGGAGGGTGAAGTGTGGTATGGAGACAGCTCTGCAGATCTGGTCTGAGAAGAGCTTTGACCCATAATGTAGGATGCTCTTTTGAAGAGAACCAGACTCTGCCAAACCTTGCATGCTGTAACAAGTAGAACAGAGGAGTCAGCTGGATGGAGTACACAAGAGGGCCTTCAGTTGCTTCCCACGATTGCTTCCCGGTGGTCTAAGCAGAGGTCCCACCACTCAGCAGCAGCAGTGGTTAGTGTCCCAGTCAACATCCTCGTCTGGATGACTTGGGGACCAGAACTGGGAGAGGAATTGTGATCAGTGCCCACCCCACAGTTAAATGCAGACTCCATCCACTATGTAGATGCAGAAAGGCTATGCAGTTTCTTCTCTTGTAGTCAAAAAGAATGATGAATAAGACTCATTACCTTCACAGGAACAGAACCTCTTGACTCAGGGAAAAGCCAGCTTACTGCATTAACATTACGCCTTTACCATCAGCTAATAGCAAGGGTCATAGCAGTGAGTTTTATGGGATTCTGTGGAGTCTTTGGTTCAGAGTAGCTCAAGGAAGGGTCTGTTTCTGCTCCTGCAACAGACAGCTGCATGAGAAAGAAAACCCACCTTTGGCCTTTCCTCTCCCTCCTCTTCTACCTCATCTATGAAGGTGCCACCTCTTTGCTTTACACTTTCTCCATGATGATGTAATTAGGTGTCCAAGCATTCCTCTGAAAAAGTTACAGTAACTCCAGTAATTGCCCAGATGAAATAACACTTCTCCAGCACTCTCACTAAGTTGTGAGGTCATGTTTTGGGCCGTTGCCCTGGCCTGAAAAGTCTGATGTAAGAGTTTAGGTGAGAATCAAGGAAATTATGAGGATCATAAAAACAACTAGAGAGAGAAAAATCTTCCTTTTCTCATTTGGATACTCAGGAAATTCTGTAAACTGTGGCTGCGTACCGTTTTCTTGTCATTAGGGAGAGGACTCGCCTTCAAACATTCTAGAGTAGTTCTGCTTTTTAATTTTAACATTTTTAGTGTTGAGTTTAAAGTTATTTGGAAAAAAATAATGTGAAGGGACAAGCTCGTTCAGTGTTGGTGAGTGCTGGAGCGTATAACCACACACGGTAGATTAGGACATGCTGGCACTAAATGCAATATCATTCCAGTGATCCTTTTTCCCCCCCTCTATTTGACTTTTAAAAGGCTGATGAAATGCGAATAAGTCAAAATGAGGAAACCCAGAGAGGCAGGCAAGGAATTGATTTCTGAATAGATGCTCCTTAGGCTGCTCTTTTTAATTCCCAAGGCCCAAGTCTCTACACAATGGTAATGTGATAAATGAGAGCACTGAATGTTTACAAGCTAACAATTAGGCCTCATAAGCACCAAATACCATTTTAATTCTGTGCATTGAACCTTAGCTAAATACATTTCCAATTGGGAATGGATGGCAACAACTTCCTTTGCTGGCCTAATAATTGTCACTGTAATTGTAAATGCTGGGTCTCTGCAGCAGGTTTGAATGGGAGGCAGCAGCTGCATTAGCAGGTGATGAATTCATTGCTCGCAGTGGCTGCTGTGCACATTCCCGTGCTTCAGTACTTCCTTAATTCTGCAGCTTTCGGAGCATTTGGAGCACACAGAAGTCTTAGCTTATGATGAAAACTAGCCCACCTCTAAATCCTTAGGCTATGGAAACAGGCCTAGGCGGCTTAGCTGCGAAATGAGTTGACGAGGAGAGATTTATCTTACTGCAAATACCCGGGCGCACCTGCAGCTACGTAAGAACCAGTCGCTTGCCCTCCTCTCCAAGAGGAGGATTTGTCATCTAAGCGCCTTTGTGGGGCTGAAAGCAGGAGTGGAAGGAACCAACACGCACATGTCGATGGTTTAATTTGTTGAAGACATTATCTGTACCGTACGAAAGGTGGAAGCCTTCGAGCTGTCATGTCCTGGGAGACTGTGGGGAGGTGATCACGTTTATGCTATATGCTTTGATTCAAGGTAAAAAGGAAAAACGCTCCAGTATAAAATAAAATAAAATAAAATAAAATAAAATAAAATAAAATAAAATAAAATAAAATAAAATAAAATAAAATAAAAAAATAAAATGCTATCTGCAAAGACGAAAGCACTGTGTGTGTCTGTGCTAACTACCTTCCTCCACCTCCCTTTGCATTGCCACCCTGACACTAAAAGTTTTTCTCTGGATGTGAGTGTTTTACACTTCATCCGCCACTAATTAAAAAAACAATAATAAAAATGCTAGCAGTCTAGTTGTCTAGCTACTTTCTCACGTTCCATCACCTCCAAAGTGGGCGCTTGGAGAGCCCTTGCCTTGCTCCTCAGCAGAACAGTAACATACATGTGCAGACATCTCAAACTGATCCCTGCATGGCATTCCAGGCTGTTCTGGCCCAAAATGAGCCTTGCCTCTTGGGACCCTACATCCCAAATTGCAGCCTTTGCTCATGGTGAAATTGTCCCTTACAGTGTGAGCAAAGCTGTAAAAATGTAACTGTTTTCATTAGGTTTTTTGTTCTCAGCCTGATTTGAAAAGAAAAATGTATGCAGACCGTTCTAGGCACTGTCATGCACTTCCTTGGTCTTTTTGTGCCGTTCTAAGCCAGTTTTACATTTACTGAGCACCTGAATGAAATAGCAGCTACCTTCCATCACAGGAAGGAGCTCTGTGCCCTCATCATGGCATTTGCTTTCCATCTTCCTCTAATCCATGGACCTGACTCTTTGTACTCGCATTCATACTACACCAAAGTCACCTCCTGGACTTCAGCTTGTCGAGATTTGTGCCATTATTTAGAAGGTCAATCAGTCTCAATCATCCTCAGTATCTCTCTCTCTTTTGTCACAGTAATCTACAGAGCTTCTCTGTTTTTATATTGATATCTATATAGAAGAATCCTTCACTTAAAGTTGCTAATACCATCAAATCAGAGGTGCTAAATTCAGCTCCCATCTTCCATAAAGTTTTGAGCGTTTGTGACCTGAGTCTACTCTTATAGTTCACTGTGCTTTATATATAGGACTGTTGATGTCACTGTAGAAAGAATTTGTGATGTTATATAACACACCTTTAGGCATAACAATGTTCCCTCAGTTCAGGGGAAAGACTAAATCATCCTGTCCCTTTTGTCCTGTCTCAGCAGATGGGATAAAGGGATGGGATCCTATGATGTTCTTAATTTGAGACTCACGTATTTTGGAAGATGTCCAGAAAGTACAATCAAAATGCTTTCAAACAGGGCAGCCACATACACTGAGCCAAACACTCAGCAAAGTACTGAGAGCACTTTAGTTCTGTCTCTTGCAAGAAGATCCAATGTAGATCCAAACTGTGTGCTTATAGCCACTTGGAAAAGGTCTAACTGGTCTCTGCCAAGCTCCTGCAATGCAGTCCTGAGTTTATTCTTTCTTTTTTTTTTTTTTTTTTTTTTTTCTTTCTTCTTTTTCACTTCACAAGTACCTGATTAATCACCAAGATCTTGAAGGGAAAGGGCAAGTCCTCAATCCTCTTTGCATGGATAATTCCATGACTGATAGACTGACACTATGGTGGGGCAACTGCTTTCTTCTACCATTCCTCAGCCTCTGCCCAGTGGGCAAGAAGAGCCTCTCATGACTATCTCAAAACGCAAAGACTGGAGGGACTTCTAACAAGCTCGTCTGTTCAATCATTTTATAATAAATATTAAACTTGGGCATAAATCATCTCTTTAACCAACCCATCCTCACAGTAATTCACTATCAGTCTATTGTCAAAAAGGAAGTACCAGCACAGTGTACAGATCTGAAGAAAAGAGAATAGAATAGCCAAGTCTGGTTTTATTTATAGCTTAGAGCCGGTTCAGTGGCTTCTCCTACGTATCTCTTGGGCTACAAATCTGGAGCACTTTTCCTAGTTTTTTTCTATTGTTTTAGTTAGAGGGCATAGAATCTGTTCTCAGTTCAGAGCAATCCTGAAAACAAATCAGCTGCATCCAAACCCTCTTCTCCTCAACTATTCTTAAAAGCATCCAACAATGGTGTTTCCAGTGCTCCATCTGGTAACCTGTTCCTCTGCTTAAGCAACCTTGGATTTGGAAAATGTTTTCCAATCCTGGGAGAATAAAATGGACTTCCATTGCTTCAAATTAGCTGATTTCTTTTTGTCACCTCTTATAGTCCTCTCTAGAACAACTGTTGTCATGGTGGCCTGTTCTCTCTTCTTTGTTTCCTTTCTTCTAAAGCAGCTTTCAGTTTTCTATTTTTGCCTCTTAGGTCATGTTTTTTTAAGCTCCTTATCCTTAATGTATAATTTATACTCTTTCAGCATTCTGAAGAATGGTGCCCTTAGCTAGACACTGTGCTCCGTTAAAGACTCACCAGTGAGTATTGCAGGGAAATGAGTCCTCTGCTCATCCACCATTAAACTTTGCGCCAAATCACATGTTTCCTTGTACTTTCTTGTCACCAGAACTAGAAAAAGTCAAACATTTATCACTGATGATTTTTGCTGGTAGAAGGATTCTTTTTACTGTTTCTCTCTGAGTACTTATATAACCTTTCCTTGAGGGCCCATCTTCTAGAAAACCCAACAGCCCTTTGGAGATAAGCCCAAGTACAGCTTCCCATTTTGATCTACACTAGGGAATACTCCTCCTGGAAAACCCGTCCTCACTTCTGAAGTATTCTCTTGGCAGCCCTCTGCTTTTAGCTCAGTGTGTGTCCTAAGGGTACTTCTTTTGCAATACTGCAGGTGGGCGGTGTTGTTGTGTATCTGCCCTACTTTATTTCTTCCTAATCCTGAGAGAATTTCAGCATGAGTACCCACTTCTAGTCTACTCAGGAGACCTCTAGGCACAGGTGTTTGCTTCTCCTTTTTATTGAAAAAATAACCCTCCCAGTTCATTAACTACTGTGTGACCTGCATATGTACAGTTTATTTCATCTGGGTCCTAGTCCAGGTGTCCACATCACAGAAACCATCCCAGCTGGCACTTAGGTTGACTCTGTCATTGGAAAAGTCAAGGATTCAGCAGGAGTGAAAAGTGATTTTTTTTATACACTTAAATCAATCCTTCCAAATGACCTTAGAAACAGTAGAAAGGAGATACTGAGGTCCCAGTTGTGCTCAGGGCTCTACTCCTTATTCACAACAGACAGGTCTCTGCACGAGGTAGCTGGTCCTTTCTTTGACCTTAACATTTGTTTTTAAAAACAAAACAAAACAAAAACTTGCTAAAGAGCTCAGGACACAACCAGCCAAAAGAGTTGGTAGCCCTCAGAAACATCTTGTTCTTCTAGACAAGATGTTCAGAGAGGAGCCTTTCCATAAGTCACAATAAACAGGAAATAAAGTTACTCTGTTGTAAAGAAGCACAACACAGATGATAAGTATCAGAAAGATGTGAAAATACAGGTGAACATTTATTTAGTCATTTTTGATTGTTCAAATGCTTTCCTTCTATGAGAAGAACAGCTAAACCCTGCTCTCCTCATAAGCCCAAGAGGTTAAGGCAGTCCTGCCTGACAGCAGGATTTTTTTCTGGATAAGATCTAGGTGAAGACTTCCAAGACATAGTCTCTGCTTTACAGGACAGTTCCAGTGCTTCAGTCCTCTATTCCTGCTGTTGACTTCACTCTGTTCTTTCAGATATGACAGCTTTGGCCGTCTGACCAATGTGACCTTCCCGACTGGCCAAGTGAGCAGCTTCCGCAGTGACACCGACAGCTCTGTGCATGTCCAGGTAGAAACCTCCAGCAAGGATGATGTTACCATAACGACCAACTTGTCAGCATCAGGAGCCTTCTACACCCTGCTGCAAGGTGAGTCGGACCGCTGGCCCTCTCAGGGCCCAGCTGTACATGTGGAATTTTCCATCGGGAGACAGACATCATCTTGATAATCCCAGGAGCAAAAAATCACCTGCCTCCTCAGTGCTCCAGAGCTCCCCACATGCTGGTACACATGCACACTCACACCTGCGTAGCCTCATCCACCAGCACAGCAGTTGTTCAGCAGCTGTTTTCTGCTTCATTCTCAGCCAGTTCCCTTGCTGAGCGGCCCTCGTGCAGTACAGTCCCCCATCATCATTACCATTATTGTTATAACAAAAAGGGGTTGCATAAATCTAAACTGCACTTCCAGCTGACCCTTTTGCTTCCCTCTCTTAATGGATTCCAACATAAGGAGTTACTCTCCTACTGGAATAGGCTTCCAGCTGGTTAGCAGAGACCTCTGCAATTCTTTGTTCACCGGTTGTTCAAACATTCAGACAAATGACCGTCACTGTCCCCAAAAGGCCAGTGTTTGAACTAAAGGGGTGGTGTGAAGTGGCACAAAGGATAAAGGCAAAGTGAGCAGCCAGGTGGGACTGGTGGGACTGTTCTGCAGCTCTTGTAAATGAGCAGTTCTGGCAGGGAAGGGAAGGTGGGCTAGCGATTGGATTGACAAGGTGAAAGAAAAGTGCTGAAGTGGGAAAGCAAAGAAGAAAAAGTAGGGGGAAAAACTGTTGACGCACTGTCAGAGACAGAAGTTCTAGTGCACATAACATACCAATCTGTATCTCCAGGTCAGAGTGTCCTTTGGTCTGTGTGTGCCCTCGCTTCTGTTACTGGAGCCTGATGGGAAGGAAAGGACAGACAAACTCTTCGTTCTTCTCACTCCCTAACTCTCACTCGCTCTTCATCTGAGCCTGATGGCATTAGAGTGTCAAACGTTACTTTGCTTTTGACAAATAAAATGGCTCAGTGAGACCAGCATTTGCTCCCACATCTCTGAGGCATCCATTTCCCTTCCCCTCCCTATACCAAGGACAGGACTTCCTACAAAAAGAAGTGCCCACTATGCCTGAACACTGCTTTCCTGCCTCTGGAGAGGGCAGCTGAGAGGGAACCAGCCCCCTCAAACCATGCTGAGTATTCCCGCAGTGGGAATTAATATTTTTTGCTTACTTCTGAATGCCAAGCAGATCCAGCCTACCCTGCCCCATCTCAAATTCACTCACGTTAAGATGTCTGGCAACTGCACAGACACGAGCTTGGCTTCACCACAAGAGCCTAATTAAGCAATAGAACCCGCTGTTGGGGGCTCTTTAGTGAGATAATTGACTGTGATGTGATTTATACATCCAGAGCTGAAGGCACCATTACATAATTGTACTACGGTCAATTATCTCATTGTACTGCCCTCCAGCACAGGGCCACTGTCGCCATTAGGGCATAGAGTATTAGAAACAATTTGGCCATGTTCAGAAGTGTAAAATTATGGAATTATTTGGGTCTGAAAAGCATATTTATCTTAAAATGAAGATCTGGATAATGCTGTGGCAGGGGTGGCCTGGAACCTACTGAAGGTGGGTTTCTCACAAGCGTTAGGAGCAGCGAATTCCCACATGGAAGCAGTTGTTTGTTCATGGCATCACTGTAGCAATTGAAACGAGCACCACTGGAGTTGCCCAGGGATCAATTGAGCACAGTTGAAATGTAATTTGCCTTCTGAGTGCTTCCCCACTGGAGGAAGCTGGAGCCATTTTAAAGGTTACATGTCTTGCCCTCTTGGTCGTTCTCCAGAGAAAATGCATATTGCAGATTTCCTTTACATGAGAGCTGCTGGTGCAGCTTTTCATTATGAGCTCACAGTTCTGGCTAGCTTTCCCAAATCCTTCGTGAACCTTTCAAGAAACCTGGATCACACTGTGAACAAGCTCTGGCTGCAGTCAGTGTGAGACGAAGGCGTTTTATGGCTCCACACAGAGACCAGAATCAGATCTGAAAAAAAAGGTATTTAAATGCCTAAATCCTGTTGGTTTTGGTAGGAGTTAGAGCTTAGACACTCAGAACTTATTAGCTGTAGTCTTCTGAGAGCAACTCTCATCCATAGATACCCTGTCTCCTACTGGGATTTTCTATCCTGAGGTAAGCAACTCCCTATACAGTGGATAGGATGTTCTGCAGTCCTGCTCTGCCAGATGCTTTAGGGCATCTCCCAGCCCTAAAACCTACAGGCCAGAATTAAGCACTGCACAAAGTTTTGAAAATTCTCCTCTCTTATCTGAGGTGGGTGTTAGGGCTGTCAAAACATGCACCCTTGTAAATACATACACTTTCTATTCCATTAGGACTTAGGGATGCTCAGGAAATGCCTTCAAGCTGGTGAGAAAGAGATGGCACCTCAAGGTGCTGCCTGAGCAGGAGCTCTGAGCACCTCATTAGCTGTGAGAAACAGCTTAAGCAGGACATCAAAAAGTCCCTTTGAAGAAGGCATTTCTAGGAGGTTCCTTATTCCTATAGATTGGATTTAGGAGTCTGCACAGTTAACAGGAATCGCAGTACATCAGCATCTCAGATTCCACAATATCTACGGGCTTGATCTTACTGAAGCCTATGGCACAAAACCATTGACTTAAATAGTGAATGGTATAGTCAAAGTATATTTGATCCACATTATGGATCACTGCATACTTGTAGTGGTAAGATCCAATGTCATAGCTGTAATGCTTTCACACCATCACTAGGTTAACTGTATAAAATAAGCTGAACCTGGTCTTCCTGAGGTCAGTGTGGCAAGACTCCTGTTAGCTACAAAGGGAGCAGGATCAGACTAAAAAAAGGGAGACCAAGTGGTATGAGGTTTCCTTTCCCAGTCATTCCAAACTGTGCTCTTTACTGATCTGTTTCAGCCAGAAGAAAGATGATAATTTTTGTGTGACCTCATTTCCTGCTGAACGATGGCGGAAGAACTAATGAAAAAAAAAAAAAAAAAAAAAAAAAAAAAAAAAAACTTGCCTCAGAATGGAAAAACAATTGACTGAATTTTTAATGAGTGTTTTTTTTCACAATTAGATATTCGTGGTGGCCTGGGAGACAGAAATGATAATGTTTTCCAGTTTTTGAGGAACTTCAGATAAAGGAACCTTTGAATAATGCACTTTTAAAGGCATTCTGCACTTAGCAAATCTCATGTTTTCTTACCCTTTATGAGCTCTTTTCTGCAGACGTGCCCAGAAATGACAGATGGAATTCTAAAGGACAAAGCTTCAGCCTGTCTAGTTCCTGAAAGATGTGGAAGGGATATTGTTCTACTCCTCTTCCATTCCTGAACTCCCAAATCCTGGCCTCAGGATCTGCTGATCTTCCAGGAACTAGCAGAGGCCAAATGTATGGAGACGTGTGGATGCCTCATGCCTCCAGCTGTTTCTGTAAATGTACAGTCTTCAGTTGCTTCCTGAAAGCTTTCCCAAGTGAAAGGGATTGGCTTTTGTTTGGGGAGCTGGTTAGCATTAACTCACAGTGCAATTTCCTGTCACTTGAGAGACACTGCATTAGCTGAGAGAAATAGGTGGCCCTTCTTGATCATGAATTGCAATAAAAATTGGAATTTTTCAGATATAAATGTGTGGAAAAGTCTTGGACATGATTTAGCATAACTATCTCACGATCTAGTCTCTTAATGAAGGCCTTTATCCTAGCCTAAAAGAAGATGTATGGACTTCTGTGCTTTGCTCAGCTATTACAAAGCTCTTGTAACTGGAGCTTTTTTAAACCTGTGTAAGACTGTTTTTTTGCAAGAATTTGAGGGACAGAAAATGAAAATCTAGTCACACTGAAAGAGAGATTGTCCACCCTGACTTTCACCAGCAAAATGTTTTACTCGGTGTGAGGGACCAAGTGCATTGGGTTACAACCAACCAAAGTGGTGTCAGAAGCCTGACTGAGGGAGAAAATGAAAGGCTGGGGTTCTACCACTAGACATCCGTTAAAATATATATATATGTGTCTTTTCTATCTTCAGACCAGGTCCGAAACAGCTACTACATTGGTGCCGATGGCTCTCTCAGACTGATGCTCGCTAATGGCATGGAGGTGGCCCTGCAAACTGAGCCACATCTGCTGGCGGGGACTGTTAACCCCACCGTGGGGAAGAGGAACGTGACCCTGCCCATCGACAACGGCCTCAACCTGGTTGAGTGGAGGCAGAGGAAGGAGCAAGCAAGGGGGCAGGTCACCGTCTTTGGACGTCGACTGAGGGTAAGGGAGAAGTGTGAGCATGCTAGGGCTCAATCTCCTGTTTTATCAGTCCCCCCTCTCGTGACAGAAAGGGACAGAGCTCATTTCTGACACCTGGAATAAAGATGAGGCTGCAGCATGGAGCACTGCCTGTTTATTCTCATTGACACAACCCTTATGACTCAATGATATCCTTGTATCTCCTTCTGTGCTGGTGCTGTCAGCCGTCACAAATAGCGTTGATGATTCTCTTGTGAGTCCTCCGTGTGCTTGTTGACGCATGACCTCCCGCTAGACACTGCAGGTTTAACCACCACGTGAGGCTGCTTGAGCATGGAAGGGAGGAACATAATCATAAAGCAAATGCTCCACTGAGAGTAGGCATCTTCTACCTGCTCTGCTGGCAATAATACACACCTGAGCACAGAAAATTAGTGTTTATTGAGCAGATTCAGAAAAAAAAAATCACTGGATTGCTTAAACTTGCTCCTCTGCAGGAATGTGGGATTGCAGGGCATTGCCCTGTGCTAGCAGTTGTTCCCCAAGGTGAAGCGTTAAAAGTAGCTACAGCCTGGTGGTACCCTCTCCTCCAGGGACACGTGCTCCTTCCTGGGCTTGAGACTGATGTTTTCTGAAAATGTTGTTCCACACAGTGCGCTGGGGGCTTGTCAGGGCTGCTTAAAGCTCTTGCTCAGTAAGCCTGTAATTCTTCTGCTAACAGCTGGCAAGGCTGGTGACGTGCGATAGCAGCCAGTGCTGCACAGTCGTGCTGCACCTTGCCACCTCAGCGTTGCAGGCTTGGGAGCAGCTTCTAGGAGCCTTCTCAGCACCTGGCAAGTTCACACCCTCTGAGGAAAACGCTTAATACTGCGTAATGCCACCATAGTGTAATGGCTGGAGCTGCTGATTCCTGCTTAAGCTGTAAATATTAACACACAGGTTTCAGAATATATATTTCCCAGTCCTTGGTGCGAATTTTCCCTGTCTGTCTTTACTCACACTTGCCAGATATTGCTTTTCACCCCTCCTCTGCCATCAGCTGCTGCTGCCCCCTTGCATAGATGGCTTCACACACTTGCTCTTTATTATTATTATTTTCAATCAGGAGCAAACCTGTGCAAGCAGTAGTGAAGCTGGAGGCTGCTCCTTCAGTGATAACTGCTGTATGCCTGCAGATCAGCTGGCATCAACTTGCTTGCTTGATTTTTAGATTTTTCTTTCTATTTTAATAACCAGTGAAATTACCAGACAAGTCTGTCTCTGAAAGGCTTCTGAAATCTGCAGCTGTCTCACAGCTATTTGGTGTTCAAAGCAGTTTCCACTCGTTTAGCTGCAGCTCAGCTGCTCAAGCCAGTTTTATCTTCCAAAATCTTCACAGCAGATTCTCTCACAGAATGTGCCTTTGTTTTATATTGTGCTGCATTCAGAAAAGCACTTGCAAAATGATTTTTCTGGCTGGTTACTGGTATTCCTGTAAATGTGCTGGCATGTATTCACATTTTGAGTCTATCCAGGCCCGTCCCTGCTTCTAGTGAAGTGAAGGAGTATCTTGTATTATTGAAGGGCTCGGTTATGGCTCCATTCTGGGGTTCAAAGTGGCTGAGTGTGTACAAGAAGTTTTAGGCTGCCTTTCTGTACCTGTATAGCAGCATCTGTACCCCACAGATGTAAATCTGCAAGATGCTAATTGCCTCCCTTGGGATTGCCCTGTATTTAACATATTCTCCATGTATTATCATCTCCTGTCCCCTTGTATTGGTAATTATCACTTTCCCTAGCAAGGGAAGAGCTTGGGGAAGTTCAGCTGAGCATAATTTTGTTCATTTTGGAAAACTCTGTTATTTTCTGCCATATGTGAGAGGTTCCCTCTTGCCTCACCCCACTGCCAGTTTGAGACAGCAGCAAAGCCATGGGGAGCAAGGGGAAGAGGGTTTGCTCATCAGCATGCATTTATTTGTAGTGGGACTATAGGCATGAGGCAGGCATGAAACCAACACAAATATGATAAAACAACCCTTTTCCCTTCTCCTGTCCTGCACAGCCCTGGTAAAAGTTGTGATGCTCTGATCCACCCAGCAGAGAGACATCCATGTATTGGCAACCCACCATGGGCGAGCACCACACACAGGCTGCATCCACACCGAAAGCATTATGCAGACTCTACTCCAAGGAGCAATGCTCCTTTTTTTCTTCCTTTTTTTTTTTTTTAACATGAATTTTTCAATAAAGGAGGATGTAAAATAATCTGTGGAGCAAGCAGGACAGCCGACAGAGACAGAGCTGCTGGCTCAGCCATTTTATTTATTTAGCCCTGAAAGCTCATCTTGTAGTTACCTTCTTTTTTGCCTTGTCTTTAGCAGCAGGTTAACAGTGGTATCAATAGTTATTGCCCCAGCCATTTCTCAGAACAGCAGCATTTCAAGAAATGTGTAGATGAGGGGCATGGTTTAGTAGGCACAACAGTGATGGGTTTATGGTTGGCCTTGATGATCTTGAAGGTCTTTTCCAACCATAATGGTTCTATGATTGGAGAGATCTCCTGGTATATGCCTCTAGCCATTCCTGGTGGTTTGGCTAATGAGGACATTTCAGCCTCATCTCCTAAATCTCTAAGTAGTCAAGGACTGGATATGGCCACCCCAGTAATACTAACAATTCACTGGGGAAATGCCTTTGTAGGCAGCTGTTTGCCAGTGGGATGTCATTGACTCTGGTAGGTCTCATTGCAGAACTGCTGTCCATGATCTTCTACAGAAGGTTGTCACAACATATTCATGAGAAATCTTAATCTTCTGTGCTTTTTACCTCTTGAGCACCTAGGGGCATGTGTGTGTCGTTTTATTCTAATTTAAGCTAAAAGAGAGCAAAAGGAGGCAAAGGAGAAATCAGAGATGCTATCAAGTGGATTGTTTGTCTTCCTACTCTAGTGCCTGCATTAGAGCAAGCAAAGGTAATAAATGGATCTGTTATGATATATGAGTTTGGGGCTATATTTTGTCTCTCACATTACAGACAGGAGGTCAAGTGCACTGAGAACTGTGGGTTTAAATTTACCCTGGCTTAGTCTTGCGCTGAACACAGGTTTTGTCAAGTGCTCTGAGGGGCATAAACCTTTTCCAGGAGCTTTTCAGAGTCCTTTCCGGGATAAAGTCCCTGGGATGTAGGATGGCACCTTATTTAGCTGCTCACCGTAAAACTTGCTTGTTGGACTGAAGTCTGCAGCCCTGTCACTGCTTCATCAGGAAATCCAGTCCTGTTCAAAGCATATCCTTGAACAAGGATGAAAAGATTTAGGCCCTACTTGGATGCTACCTGGGAGCATAGGGTTCACCGTGCCTGTCACCTTGAAGGTGGCTGTCAGCACGGCAGAGGGAAGGGAGATTTTGCTGAGAGATCAGGAGAAAACAAACAGTTAAAAAACTCATAAAAAGAGAGGCTGGTTCCAACTAGTCCAGCAGAAGTCCCTTGCCAAAGAGCAGGGCAGGTGGAATGACTTAGGGCACCAATAATGGGATAGAGAGATTTGGACTGAGCTTCAGAGCTACCCAGGGACTTGTTATTTGATCCTTCCAGCACAGTGAATGGCACTTCTCTTGGCTTATGCAGCAGAGGGGCCACATTCAGCCTGGATTACTGCCCCGGTCCTGGAAGAGCTCTTTCCAGCTCTCCTGGCAGACACCAGCAGCAGAAGAAGCTGCAGCTGCTGGGCTGGATATGCTCAGCATATGGGAATTGCGCATGGGAATAGGTGGAAGGCAGAGATGTTATTCCTTCCTGGAAAAAAAAATATATTTATATATATGTATATATACATATCACAGAATGCCTGCTTGTTTTTCTGTATTTATAGCATTAAACACCAACAAAATAACAAAATGTTCTGTTGGTTACGTCTGTGCATCTGTATTTTAGAGTTTTGATACTTTTTTAATTATTTCCCAGCTTGCTTGTTGCAACAGGTTTTTAGCTGTTTTCTTCTTTCTCCCATTACCGATTTGCATTTTATTTCAAACTCTGCTGCGTATTTGATCATTATTTACATTTCCATGCTGTTTCTTTCCTTGAGTCATGCCTGCCTTTTGTTATTCAGATACTGAAATTCATCTTTGCGCTTTCCTCCTCTTGCATCGTCTTTATGATTACATCATCTAGCACTTACTTCTTATTTTTCAGCTGGCCATGAATGGCCTCAATTTGGTCCCACATTTTTCAGCCATATTTTTGCTTCTTCTGACCTAAGCCCTCTTCTGAGCCCTCCAAGGTGACAGGGCACGTCACTTCTCCACTGGCTCTGCCACATCCTTTCTGACTTTCTTTGCTATTTCATTCTCAGGTGCTACCACATATCTCAAAAATACGTGTTTTTTGTTCTTTTTTGTTTTGTCCAGGCACAGTGCGTGGGTGCTGTGCTCATGTTTTATAAGGCTACTTGCACATGAGGCTAAACACAGGTTGTACTATCAGTTCCTAGCTGTAATGCTGTGCTCTACAATCCCTGAATCAAAATGTTTCTCTGTTCCTATCTTAGAAGTAGATGCCTTTGATCTCTGGAAATGCAGGGGCAGTGGAGGCAACAGGAGTGTAATTGCCCAGCACAGAATAACCCCAGGACAATGAAGCTATAACTCTAAAACTCCAGCACTCACAGAGAAGTTCCTGCTCTCTGTAACATCTACAGTGGTCAAGGCCTCTGTATTTCACCTTATGTGAAAGACTTCACCTCTAGTGCAAACAGTATGCTTAGGGAAAAGCTTTTCTTTTCAACTATGTTTCCACAACATCCACCTTTTTTTTTTTCAGAAAGTATTATTTTTTGACGTCTATGAAAGCAAAAGATTGGCATATCTAGGTGTAAGAAGCAGAAAACTTTGCAATTATTTTGTTCAGTGATTTCACAGAATCACAGAATGGTTGAGCTTGGAAGGGACCTCTAGAGATCATCTAGGCCAACACTCTGCTCAATCTGGGATACCTAGAGCATGTGGCACAGGGTTGCATCCAGGTGGCTTTTGAAGATTTGCCATTATACCTTCATCCAGGTCTATATCACAGTTGCTGCCAGTAGTTCTAAACCCAAGTTTGGGCTATATACCTTAACCACAGTAATGTTTTCAAAAGTACCTGCTGTTTTGCTGCCTCTTTTCTCAATGAAGTCAACAGAAGCAGAGTTAGGCCATCAGTTTGCTTTGAAAATCCTATCCAGAGGCAATGAATGCGTGCATACTGTTCAGAGTGATCTAAAGCGTGTTTGGTGAAATAATGTTTGTAACTTAAAGCATTTACATCTTCCTAATCTTCCATCTCCCTCCTCTAGGTTCACAATAGAAACCTACTGTCCCTTGATTTTGATCGTGTGACCAGAACAGAGAAAATCTACGACGACCACCGCAAGTTCACACTCCGCATCCTCTATGACCAGGCAGGGAGGCCCAGCCTCTGGTCACCCAGCAGCAGACTGAATGGTGTCAACGTGACCTATTCCCCAGGAGGACACATTGCTGGGATTCAAAGGGGCACGATGTCGGAAAGGATGGAGTATGATCAGTCTGGCAGAATTGTATCCAGGATCTTTGCTGATGGGAAATCATGGAGCTACACTTACTTGGAGAAGGTAAGTGCCCTCTTTTGGGGGGTGATTACAGCTCTGCGATCTTAGCTTCCCAGGCGGTACAAATGTGCTTTCTTCCTAAGACTTCAGTGCAGCTTCATCTTGCCTCATGTTACTTCATATCAGTTGATTATTGGACCTTATGATCCCTACTCCTCCTCTGTCTATTCTGCGTGTACTAACATGTACACAGTAACTTTGCTGTCAAACCACTAGAGAAAAGTTGAAAATACCATGCAGAATTCCCTACAGGGCAGTATTCTTTACAAGTCACAGTGAATGCATGTCTTAATACTTTGAAGTTTTGGGTATATGATTTTTTAAATATAAGTTCAGAGACATGAATACAGCCAGGCAGTTGTAGAACATTTTGCAATGTTTTCTATAGTTCGCACACTGCAGACTGGCATAGGATTTAGTTTCTTCTGGGTATCAGAAGAAACTTGCTGCATTACCCAGTGTCCTATAGACACATGTGTTAAATATATGGTCTGGAATTTTTTATTTCTGAGTACTGTATAGGGCCTATCACTAAAACAGTTTAAGGAAGTTAAAGTAGCATAGTTTTAAAAGAAAAAAAAAAAAAAGCATTGCCTTGCATTTTGTGTTAGATAATCTGCATGGATTCTTGTGCAGGAAAAAAAAGGACAAATGAGTTAAGCATGTTGGAAAAAGTTTGTAATAAGAGAGTAATAGCAGATATGCAGACACATAGAGTTAATTAAGTATTGGAAGGTGTCATGGGGGCACTTTTTCAAACCTTGTTTGAGTTGTTCTACCAATTTTATTTATTTAATCCACAGAAGCTACTGACAAGGGGAATTGAGGCAGAGGTGGCTACATGGAATTAATTCTAACAACTGAGCGTTCTAAACTTAAACCATACTTATGGCATTAAGTACCTTTTCCTCTGACCTGCTCCTGCCTAGGGATGCTTGATGTGCTGTGCAACTGCATACCTCTCGCTATTTAATCTTGTGGCTGTGGAGATTATCTGTCTCATTTTCCCTGTTCTTTGGATTGGTAAAGTGCTGAACCAATGCAAACAAACTAAGAATTCAGGTCACAAAGAGCTGGCACTGAAAAGATACAAAGGAGAAGGCGAAGCAGTGGTTGAAGAGATGAACAAATATGTCAAGTGGGCAGGTTGTGACTGACCACATTTTTGTTGCTCAGTGACCTCTGTTTCACAGGTCCCCTGCTTCTGTCAGTTGGTAGCTGCAAACTGCTCTCACAAATACTGTTGTCTTTGTGAGAGTTGAGAATAATCCTACCTGAAAATGAGGAAAACAATCTGTTCTTTTCTTCCTCCCCTGCAGTCCATGGTGCTGCTCCTTCACAGCCAGCGACAGTACATCTTTGAGTTTGATAAGAATGACCGTTTGTCATCAGTGACCATGCCCAACGTTGCTCGGCAGACTTTGGAAACCATTCGTTCCATTGGCTACTACAGGAATATCTACCGGCCTCCAGAAGGCAACGCCTCAGTAATTCAGGATTTCACAGAGGATGAGCAACTCCTCCACACTTTGTACTTGGGGACAGGGAGACGTGTCATCTACAAGTATGGAAAGTTGTCCAAGTTAGCCGAGATGCTCTATGATACCACAAAGATCAGTTTCACCTATGATGAAACTGCTGGCATGCTAAAAACCATAAACCTGCAGAATGAAGGGTTCACGTGTACAATCAGGTACAGGCAGATAGGACCCCTTATTGACAGGCAGATTTTCCGCTTCACCGAGGAAGGCATGGTGAATGCACGATTTGACTATAATTACGATAACAGCTTTCGGGTGACGAGCATGCAAGCCGTGATCAATGAGACACCTTTACCCATTGACCTCTACAGGTACGATGATGTGTCAGGCAAAACTGAGCAATTTGGTAAATTTGGTGTCATTTACTATGATATCAACCAGATTATTACCACAGCTGTCATGACTCACACTAAACATTTTGATGCCTACGGCAGGATGAAGGAGGTACAGTATGAGATATTCCGGTCACTCATGTACTGGATGACTGTGCAGTATGATAACATGGGGAGAGTTGTTAAGAAAGAGTTGAAGGTTGGCCCTTATGCAAACACAACTAGATATTCATATGAATATGATGCTGATGGCCAGTTGCAGACAGTATCTATCAATGACAAGCCGCTCTGGCGTTACAGCTATGACCTAAATGGAAATCTCCATTTGTTGAGTCCAGGGAATAGTGCCCGCCTTACACCGCTCAGGTATGACCTCAGAGACAGGATTACAAGACTGGGAGATGTGCAGTACAAAATGGATGAAGATGGCTTCCTAAAGCAAAGGGGCAATGATATTTTTGAGTACAACTCAGCTGGCCTGCTCATTAAAGCTTACAACAAAGCTAGTGGGTGGAGTGTGAAATATCGCTACGATGGCCTAGGAAGGCGAGTCTCCAGCAAAACCAGCCACGGCCATCACTTGCAGTTCTTCTACGCAGACCTGACCAACCCAACCAAGGTCACCCATTTATACAATCATTCAAGCTCCGAGATCACCTCCCTCTACTATGACCTCCAAGGCCACCTCTTTGCAATGGAGCTCAGCAGCGGAGATGAATTCTACATAGCCTGCGATAACATTGGAACCCCGCTGGCCGTCTTCAGTGGCACTGGCTTAATGATTAAGCAGATACTCTACACAGCTTATGGGGAGATCTATATGGACACCAATCCCAACTTCCAGATAATCATTGGCTACCACGGAGGACTGTATGACCCCCTCACAAAGCTTATCCACATGGGACGGAGAGACTATGATGTTTTAGCAGGTCGATGGACAAGTCCAGACCATGATATGTGGAAGCATCTGAGTAGCAATAACATTATGCCTTTCAACCTGTATATGTTCAAAAACAACAATCCTATTAGCAACTCTCAGGATATCAAGTGTTACATGACAGGTAAGACCTTTAAAATTAATTACAATATTGGCAGATTGTTTTCTAGCCCACCATCATTGAAGAGGCTTTGCTCTCTTAGTATCCATACTGCCATCAGGTTTTCCAGTATTTAACAAATGGGCACAAGCTTTTCTCTTCCAGTTGACCTCAGAGTGAGTGAATGGTCCAGGACATGCTAAATTTATTAGCATAGATGGAGACTACATTTCCCATAAGTGTTTCCTTTTCTCTTTCTTCGTACTTAATCTTTTTATTCGGCTTCCAGTTGCTTTTTTTTTTTTTTTTTGATATTTGAAGCATAGTTAGGAATTAACATCCTTATAATGTTTCACTTGTGTAGGGGTGTAGCTTTGTTTGCTCAGTTTTGACTAGAGATTTATTTGCAACTAAATAAACGACCTGCAGGTTTCTTTTAGCAGAATGGCAACAGCAACTCAAACTTTTTATAACAGATGGAGACTACATTTCCCATAAGTGTTTCCTTTTCTCTTTCTTCGTACTTAATCTTTTTATTCGGCTTCCAGTTGGCTTTTTTTTTTTTTTTTGATATTTGAAGCATAGTTAGGAATTAACATCCTTATAATGTTTCACTTGTGTAGGGGTGTAGCTTTGTTTGCTCAGTTTTGACTAGAGATTTATTTGCAACTAAATAAACGACCTGCAGGTTTCTTTTAGCAGAATGGCAACAGCAACTCAAACTTTTTATAACAGTCAGCCATTTCAGAGCACACTGCAGGAATAATGTACTTCAAAGCTTCAAAGTTAATCTGCTCTGCAGAATTAATGGTTTCTATTAAAGTCAGTAAGAACAGGTGCTTTCAACCTAAAAGACAGGTTTTAGGGCATAGCTAGCCCACAGCTTGACATCAGCTCCAAACTACTTCCTTGGGACTTCCTCTTATGGCATTAACATAATGTCTCTGTATGTTTTGTGTACAGAAAAATCACTTTGTATGCCACCTGTTCCTCCTATATTCATATTTTGCACAACACTGATTGTGATGTTATAGATAACTGTTTTGCTGGGGCTCTTTTCCAAATACTTCCCATTGGAAAACCAGGTGACACAATCACAAACCAAATGTGCGTTCTTCTTAAGAAGATAATCATATAATTAATTTTTAACTGATCCTATTGCATCCATCACAACTTTCCCATATTCAGCAACAGTATTTGCATTCCCTTGGCTTGTGATATTGGCCTGATAGCAAGAAATTTTACAAAATAATAACCCTGGGTTATTTTATTCAGCTTTATTTTTATAGCCTTTAGGATTTATGCTTTCAGGTTTTTCAGCAATAATCATAAGGATCAGATTGTATTTTTTTAATGAAAAGCTGTTGTTCTCCAGGGCTCAAGAGATGAGGCCAGGAAGAAAGTAAAATAAGCCAAAAGATGCAGACTAAGATCCTGTGTGTTGGCCAGCAGGGAATTCTTTTACAAATATTCATTTGTCAAAACTGAATTTCTTCATGGGAGAGGACTGAGCTTGAGAAATTTCACAGTAGGAAGCTTATAAACAGCTCTTGAAAGTGTCCAAATGACCAATTCCAAAATATATTGAACGAAAGTTTGTTTTCGGTTTTCAAGCTTTTCAGTTTTAATGGAGATTATCTATAGAAAACAGAAAAAGAAAAGTAAAGAGATCAAAATCGAAATGAAATATCTTCATTTGGAATTGCTAGTTGGAACTGAACTGGTTTTTGCATAGTCATTTCATTGTATATTAACAGATTTTTTTTTCTGCCCAGATCAAGACAGCATAAAATTTCAAAAGTTATCCTGGAACAGGCAAACCATTTCCCACTTGCTCTTATGTTAACATCAAGATGTCCAAATCTGACATTTTAGTATTTTATACGCACTGAACAACTTTCACCATGGTCTTGAAGATTCCATTCTCTATCGCTGCAGAAATCAGATCCTAAATACGCTTTTTAAGTTTCTTCTTTCCCAGCACGTGAGACCATGCACATGGGAGAAATGGCTCGTGCTGGGAGGAAAGGGCTGGTATATCAGGCTGCTTTGGCATTTTTTTTTTTCCCTACCAAAAGCCCTATAATCATTCTTCTACCAAATGTATAACCATTTTTAACCATGCACCAATGTATGACTATTTTTCTACCAAAAAGCCAGCGGTGTAACCTATTCTCAGCTGCAGCAAGAGGCCTGTCCATGCCAGACTACACTAGGATATGTTGAACCCAGCATGGTAGCTGGTTTGGGAGACACGTTTAGCCACGAGTCCTCCCCACACAGCTATAGCAATGGGGAAGTGTCTTATCTTGAGAAAGCAAGAGCTGTCCTAGCCTAACAACTTGCATTCCACACATCCCCACTCACTGTCCTCCTTCCCCATGCTTGAACCTGCTGTCCTCCATGCATCCCAGTTCCGAGGGGGCAGGCGAATGGCCAAGCTCCAAGTAGGAGATTTCGGAGTGTGCAGGTACAAATTGGGAGCACACAGAGGGGAAAGCAGGAAAAGCGGGTATTTACGTTTTGAGGGGCCCATTGTTAAACATGAATATTTTAGCAATTGTACACTTCATGGCGCAGAGCTTTGCTGCCAGCTTCAGCAATCCTGATGGATTGAACTGACATTTCCATTACATGTGTCTGCATTAAGCACTCTTTTTCTTTGCCCTCAAATGATTTTACTGTGAAATGTGTTGGCAGGGTTACTGTAGCTGAAAAAAAAATATGTGATGTGAAATGTACTTTTCTGTCAAAAAAGTTGTCGCTGCCTCTTGGCAAATTAATATTTTTCCCTCTGTTCTCTTAACTCCATACCTTCCTTTTCCATGTTCTTTATTTTATTTTTTTTTATTCAGGATTTTCCAACACCCTTTCCCAAAAAGGAACAGCTTCTGTTTGCAAATGATTTGAAAGTCAGCTTGCTGAGAAGTATCAAAAAAAATTAGTTTGTATTTAATTGTTCCGGACGTGTTACATATTTTTCTGCTGTTCAGCATCCCTGCTCTGTACTCTTTTTAATATTTGTAAAGAATGCTTCCAGCACCAATGCCACCCTTCACTGGTTTACTTTGTTCTCCTGACCACCTGGTGCACAATATGCACATCAAAAGTCTTAATTTCACTTGAGAAGGATTTAGAAGGAGGCTGGCTTAGCGCTAAGCAAAAAAATAATCAAACAAGTCTTTAATTTCTTTCCCTCCCCCAACCTCTCTGTTTCAAGACACTCTAAAAACAATCTGTAGATTGAGCGAACAGAAGTGTTTTTATTACAGAAATCCTCCTCCTTCCACATGGATTGTTGCAAGGGCTTTTTGGGCCTCTGCCCAAACTCAACATTTTGGCCTGTAAGAAAACAAGCAACAGATAGTGTGTTTGTTTGGCCCCTGGTTCTCCAGTCATCTGGAAATGCCTTATTTGCCATTTGCATCCATAATTTCTTTTCCAACCATCCCTTCAAAACATTCATTTAAGCTCAAGGGGGTTGGAGAAAAAAAAAATAGTCCAAGAAGCATGTTTGGTTCTTTAAACTGATCCCTTTTTCAGATTACCTCAGCAATGTTAATTCAGTTTAGCAAAATGAAAAACAAACCCCTTGTACATCCTGCTAGAAGCAGAGGAATCACTAACATAATCCTCGTTACATACAAAATGCCTAAGACTCCTGAGAGTCCACCATGCACCCTGTATAAATGTGAGCATACTGCTGGCATGGTGTTGGCCAATGCCAACTAGCACCATCCCAGAGACCTCCTAGGCATGACTAAGAGTAGCACAAATTCCGAGTAAGCCATGTGGCAAAATCCACCATGTGATGGGATGGAAAAGAATTTGGCAAAACAGACATGAGTTGTGCCTTGCTAGCAGTGCCTCGGGGCCCAGGAGTGGTCTCTGTCCTGTTTTATTTGTTAGTGTGGACATAGCTCCTTTGAAGACCCTGATGATATAGTATGGAGGCTGATTTTAAATCTTACCATAAACGTTGGCATCTAGAAAGTGTAATATTCAAGTGATGGTTTCTTATTAAAAAATGTTGGGCAGTTCAGAACTGAAATGAAAATGTCATGGGAAAAATAGCATATATGTCCAGAGCTTTTTCCATGAACGCCCTCTCTTGGACGGTGCTCTTTGCCCTGGATGTCTGGGTATTCCGGCTCAGAGAACTCTAAATTTGCACTTTAGCTTGCAGTCATTTTGGGAGGCCTCAGGAGGAGGAGTGTTGTGGCAGAGATGTTCAACGCTGATACGAGGACTGGATGGCACTTCCCATTCACCCACTATGGCTCTGCTGCTGTGCTTCTCCTGCATCAACATAGTGCAGTGGATGTTGACACTGGCAGAACTCCGAGCCAGGGAGCTGGCTTGTTCTGGGCCACTTGGTCAGCATTTTTAGCAAAGCTTCAGTTTTCAAGTACGGAAGTGCAAAATTGGACTGGCTGGCAGGTGGAAAACCACTGACTTTCATAACTTTGACACAAAATTCTTTGGAGGGCTCTTAGTGATGCTACTCACACAAAGTAGTCACCCCTCACTTCAGCCAAACTGGCAATCCTTCCTGAATGATCAGATAAACTTAATTATGCTTCCCTTACCTTACAGATGTCAACAGTTGGCTGCTCACCTTTGGGTTCCAGCTACACAATGTCATCCCTGGATACCCCAAGCCTGATATGGATGCGATGGAGCCTTCCTATGAGCTTATCCACACACAGATGAAAACTCAAGAATGGGACAACAGCAAGGTAATCCATGCAACTGTATACTGTATTTCACACCCTTATCAGCAAAGTATCCGTTTGCAATTTTCTGGTAAAAAGCCCCAGTCTGTTTGCCCAGATACACTAAGAGTTTAAGTGCATGTCAACCTAAGGCAGTTCTCTCTCTCCATTACAGTAATGAAATCAGACTAAATAACCACATCTGAGGTTCTTCAAGGTTCTTTATTGCTGTTGTGGTTTTTCTCATGCTACTTTCTGGTAATTGCTCAATGAAATGGTCTGTTACTGTTTTTCTCTCCTGCAAGAGGCCGTGTTACAACATAATTCAGGCTAAGTTCTAGGCCTTTGAATACAGGATTCTTGGGCGCAAAAACTAGCACATTTTTTTGACACAGAATCATTTTCTAAAACATGTGTTTTAGGAATTCATCCAGTGTGGTTTTAAAATACCTTAAGTAGTAAGTCCCCTCACTTCTCTAGGAAATTGTTCTGCATTACAGTGAGTCTCACCAGAAGGAAATTTTAGCTGATAGCTAACTTACATTTCACCTGACTGAGTCTAATCCCAAATCACTGTGTTCTGCTTTTAAGAATGGGCCTGCATCACAAGGCATTTTGGCAGACAAAAATGCCAGCACAAAATTCAATGATAAAATTGTTAAGAAAAGGCTTTTACAACCAAATCATTTCCCCCTCTCCTCCTGCTGGGAGTAGTTCTGCTGGAAGATGGAGACAGCTCTGTTAAAGGTTAGTGTACTAGGTCAGGATTTGAAAGCCTTGGGCTACTCCCAGCCCTACTGCTTATCAGTTGTATGACCTTGAAAAAGTCATTTACCTTTCAGGATACTGTTTTTTCTCTTAGCCTGAGTTTATTCTGGAGTTGTTTTATCTCTTTAGTTTGAAGCATGCTTAGGATATAGATTCTTGCTTGCTGTTGCTTTGCATTTGAACATCAAAAGAGTAGGGGGGCCCAGTTTTGCTTGGGGAGATTAGGATACTCTCTTATCATTTCTGCTAATAAAATGATCGTGGTAGCAAGTGGAATCAATCCTAGCTGCCTTCGTAGCTCGTCTCTTTATCTAAGAGCTAGCTGAAATCTCACTGTCCTACAGCAGAGTCTTGAGGTTCAATACACATATTAGACCCAGAGGTAAAATGCAGTGTCACATTTCCCCAGTCACAAAAGGTATCACCTAGACCTACGAACAAGACACTGTGGTTTAATAAAATGCTCATGTGTCAGCCTAGCCTCAGTAACTGAGCTACAGCAAAGACAAGGTAAAATATACCAGCTTCAACAAGAGAAATTTAATTAAGGCATAACACTTGATAGTGGAGGAGGACCAAAAAGAAACTTCCAAACTTCCCTTTTGCTACCATGGCTCAGATGATGCTTGAAAATCATTATGCCTTAGTAACTCTGTTATGTTTTGGGGCTTGGAGACTCTTTTTTTTTTTTTTTTTTTTCCCCTTGGATAAAACAATGAAATGCTAGAGATAATTTCTGTAATGAGAAATAGCCTCAGGATTTTTCCTTCCCTTTGGTGTGACACAGTCTCCCCAGGCGAAGCTGTTCAGGAGAAGGCAAACAGGGAAGGCTCATACAGAGACAGCGCAAAAGGTTGTCTCTAAATTATTGTTTTGTGGAGCAGATAATTCTCACAGAACTGCAAGAGAGGTTCTTATTGTTATTATTTTATCATCATTTCATTATTATTATTATTATTAAGCATATAAAATAGACAAATATATTGAATGACGACTTGTGAAGTCTGACACTTGCTCATCCAGGCAGCTGAGCTGGAAATAAACCCAACAAACCAGCTCCCTTCCAGCCACTCATTTTAGATGGATCTGCCTGAATAAACAATAAAAAGGGAAGAAAGTCTGTATGTCCCCTTCAGGTTTTATAAACCAAGAAGCTGCAGTGACCTGCTTAGTAAGATGAGGGACTTAGGCAGCCTCATGGTTCCAGATGAGTCACTTTACATAGTGTTGAAAGTGGATTTTAACCATTGGTGGTCATTTCATATTCTTCTTCTGCATTTGGACAAAAATAAAACATGAATGCTTTTTTTTTTGTTTTAATCTTCAGTAGTCTCAAGGTCATTTTCTGACAGTGCAGCGGATCTCAAAATGTTAAGTGGGATTCCCTTCTTTTCTCTTACAGTCTGAGTCCATCTAGCATATTAGAGGCATATATTTGCATAAAATAAATACATTTACATATTGACCTGAACCGTGACCTGTTTTTCCCTAAAGTTATCCACGCACGCCCTTCTAATTTACATATACAAGATGGAGATGCTAGTATGAGTTAAAGTAGGTGCAAGTAGAAGATGAAGCAGAGTTGGAAATCTAGTAATAGGAGGTGAGAGAGTAGAGAGAGACAGAAAACTAGGGATTTTATGTAGATGCCCAATTTTGGAGCTGCAGTTGTGCAAAATGCAGCAGCCTCAGTTTTGCTGTCTGAATCAGTTACTGTTCTGTTGAATTTAGACACCACATTTTAGTGCCTATGATGCCTAAACTGCCTATCTGTACTTGGTTGGCTTAAACACAACCCTCTGCAGTCAAGTGGGTTGAAGAGATAGTTGTGTGAGGGAAAAGTAAGGCTGGAACTCTTGCTCCCTTAATGAAGCATGTGGAAGGGAATATAAACATCTGAACTTCCATATTTCTTTCTGAATCTGAAACATGCAAATGGCAAAATTAAAGTTAATCTCAGGAAGCTGAGGAATTATTTTCATTTAGTAAGTCTGAACAAGCTTTAGAATGGCCTTCCAAACAATATGGAAGAAGTTCCAGATCTTGTACCATTTAAAATTAGTCTGTGTGAGGCCCTGGGAAATGCACAATTCTGTTTGGAAACCAAGGATATTTACTGAAAGATGTTTGCTGAAATCTTTCTCATTTCTGCCCCCTCTGATGCCTGATTGCACTGGGCCAGGTGCCTCCTTGTGATAGACCAAAGCAGGTCTGAGTTACTCTACTGACTTCCCTGGTCAAAGCCATGGCTTAGCAGATTGAGTTAGGTCTTCTATCTGAAAGGACTCAGTAATATGAGTGCAACAGCAAAGCAGTTCCTCATAAATGGCTGCACCGGATCTCTTCAGAGTATATAGCCAGGGCTTTGCACCTCCTTCCCATACACTGTTGGTACTTGCCTTGCAGGGATGCAAGAAGGGAGAGAAAATTCTGACTTTGAGCATCCACTAGCTCAGAAACAACCAGCATGTCATAAACCTTTCACTATCCCCTGCAGCTCTAGAGTGACATTTAAAATCCAATACTCTGTTGTACAGCACTTTCTTCCTTTTTTTTTTTTCCCTCTCTCCCTGTGACCATGAGGCTGTCACTAAATTGTTTGTTAAACAAGTTCAGTGTTATTGGCCATCAGGAGACTCTGGGTGACCTCTGGCATATTATGAAGCCTCAGCACCTGAATCCAATTTCTCTTCTTTGTTTTTTCCCCCCATTTCATTTTGTGGAATTGTCAAGTAATTGCTGAGGCCAGTACAACTCTATTTGCAGGGAGGTCTGTCTTGGAATCAGCCTTCATACCATTAACTGCATCGTGTTCCTTCCCCTCATCCCATGAGTACTGAGACGCAGGAAAAGCTTTTGGTGTCTCTTATTTGAGCAGCATTTTGGAGGCAGGGTCTGTTCTGGGGTGCTTTCTGGTAAAGCTTCTCCCAAGGACATTCCTCACTATTTGAGGAACTGACTGTGCCAGCATTCATCACTCAGGAAGGGCATCCTCACATCTCAGGAGGATCGTGGGATAAGGACTTAGATAAGAATTCCAGACAGAGAATTCATAATTTAGGCCAATGTTTTTGGAAGAACTGGCTTTCTGCTTTGTAATATATATGTTAGTAAGAGAAACACCTAGAGAAACACCTATCTGTGGATAATAGCACGAGGACGTAGAGAAACTTGGAAATGTATCTGCATTTTTCACATCTTGGATCCTTGATTGGAAACGAAAGCTTTCAGTCTCTCAATGGAAGACAGTATTTAAAAACTGTCTAAAACCATTTAAAAACAACAGATGATAGTATCTGGCTATGGTATTTTGAATCCTCAAGAGGTGCAGGCAAAATGCAAGAGGCTATTCAGAGACCTCTGTAATGTGCCATTCTCGTGAGCCCTGTGCAGCAACGAACAAATGATGAAGGTCATTCTCTTCTGTCCAATGAGTTGTTACTAGGTAAAGTGAAATGTCACCTAAGGACATCTGAATAAAGAAAAAAAAAAAAAAAAAGGCTGTGAGGAAAAACAAACCCACATACATGTCACTCACATCTAACAACAAATACTGAAATAAAATAACTGTAAGGTCCCATCTTTCATCCTTATATTTGTTTTATATGTACCTCAGTTTACAGCTGCTAAAAACAGAAACATTTTTAGAGTACTACATGCCACTGCAGCCTTGGATGGTAATTTTCTGTTTCCCTTCCTTGCCAGTTCATTAAAATGAGTTGTAAGATGAAACAGAAATGATCATTTCAAAGACATGGCTACTCTGTCTCTTTGAACTACATATAATCTGTTTGCCTCCATCCCTTTTATATTCACAACAGAGTATACAAGCCGGCTATACTCTGGTT